>ANCB02000447.1:0-27274 GCA_000331835.2 Trichoderma hamatum GD12 | reverse complement strand
TAAAAGTGTGCTAATTAATAAGGTATTTTAATAGTTTTAGGCCTAACTATAAGGCTTCGTCTTATAGTTGCTTTCCTGAAAGTTATACCAACGGGTAGTACTATAACATAATCAGACGATTTTCGCCATCATGATGCTAGTAACTAAGCGCAAAGTTAATACCGGAGATAAGCGAAACCCAATCTAAGATAATGTTAGGTATAGCCCGTTTGTTTGCGAAAAGAACCCGAAATACTGATATATTGGTCGTCCCTGACTGGGTATGCCTTGAAAACAGCCCAACAATGTGGTGCTTTGACCGCTTCCTCTCTCTGCTGGGATCCTTTGAGAAGCAGATGACTGTCAAAACTTTTTAAAAAAATGGATTAAACTTCAATGCGGCAGATGAAAATTTCGGCAGATTCCAGGAACAGCATTTGAGTTTACTTTGTGGCGGTGGCTTCACTTTCAGTACAGTTTATCATTCCTTAATATTGGCGTCCTTAGCAAACAGCAGTGATATTGCAGAAAAAGTAACACAAAAAGCTTTTTGTAGAGAAGCTTCTCGTCGTTATTAGATCGTTGACTTTGGAGGTATGATACTATGCATCGGGACATTTCTAAGTCTAGTGGCGCTTGTCCAACATATCGGAAATTAGCACCAAATTTGCAGTCCGTATGGTAGATTTTAGCCGAGTAACTAGGATATGAATGCTATTAATAGAATGGAATTTATGTTGGCTATTTCATCTTTATCTAACGACATCTTCGAGGTTGATAGCTGTTACTAGAAGCAAGTAACTTTAGTTTATGTACTAAAAGGAGATTATAATTTCTGGATATAAATACTAAAGATATCACGCTAGATCTATACATATCTCTCTCGACGCCAACGACAGAGAGAATGTCCTCTGCACCGATCCGGCAACCATCCCGCTGCCTTGGCCTTTGTAGCTCCAACCTTGCGACGGCTGTGAAATCTACTTGGCGGCCCATTTTCTTTCCACCGTACGGCAAATAAATTAAGCTTACAATAAGCCGGTAAATATGGACTGATCTACGCAATGAATATTACATAATAGTGCCCAGGAATGATTGATAGTACTCTAAATGCCATTGGGCCACGTTGTACAGCTTTCATGTCTGCGAGAAAAACCAGTATTGAAACAGAAGTAGTGGAGCGCTGTATTGTGCGACTTGCGTAATAGAGAAGATTTATATGGGTTCCTATGACGGCATGGGTGCCCAAGTCTCACCCTGATTGATTGCGCCTTTGTGTACACGGCGTTACTTCACATGCCATGCAACAATAATAGTATGTGTACGGAATACTGGAACCAATATTGTAGTACTGATATAATTGCTGGTTTTACTGCCTGTTGTTAAGAATAAAATGACTAGAAAAAAATTACAAGTATATACAGCTTTGGTAGGGTATTTTACTATGGGATATATATGCATTGAACACACACGCACATCCATATTTTACGAGTATGGGGTGCAATAAGCAAACAGCAGTTGAATCTCTCTTTATGTTATTGACATAGAAGGCTAACAATATGTGATCAAATGCAGGGATAGACGACAACGTAAAAGTTATATGATACACTTGTGATACGATAATATTGTGCAAGATGCGGCTTATCCTTGTGGTATGTAGCTAGCCTTGCTAGTTGCATTTAATTGAAGCCTATTGGATAAATCTTTGATGACGACTTGGTCCCAGGCGCGAAAGATATTGAGCATTGGCATGGAAGCTAATGTATATTATATCTTAGTAAGGCAAACCAGGCCCACCATCTCCGGAATCGAATAGATGCGCGCTCACAAGCACATGTGCATCTACCATTTACTGCAACCATTTACACCTTACATTGCTAGCGCATTTTAGACTCTGGCTATGAGTAATATTGATGTATATACGTAAGAATAAGAGCAAAGAGCAGCATAATACTGACTCGGACGAGTAAGAAGAAGAAAGAGGATATTGCTGGAGTGTAGGAGGCAAGAAGAGGCGTAAGGATGAAGACCCGTACTATAAAACCCCTCCATCTCCATTCGAGAGCAGAAAAAAAATCTCGAACTTCAATACAGCTTTAAATAAGATTTCTGAATCTTTATTTACTCATTTTTACCAAGCTTTACCTAAACCCATATTGGCATCATCACCCTATCCTTCAAACCATGTCTGACTTTACCCTTCATCGCCGTGCTGAATGGACGCCTCAAAGCAGTGTTATTCTGGGCTGGCCGGGCTTGGAGGGACTCCTAAAGGATTACCCAGAGATGCTGGCAAAGGCAACAGAGGAGGTGTCAAATATTGCCCAAGCCGTCGCTCACTTTGAGCCTGTCACTCTTGTAGTGGGTAATGAGCGCATTGAAGAGGCCAAGGCATACTTTAGCGAGATTCACACGCCTTTCCCAATTTCACTGCAGCGCATCGAAGGGGATAGCATGGATGTCTGGTTGAGGGACATTGCACCGGTGTTTGTTATTAAGGAAGGCCCTGGAGCCAACCGCAGCCTCGCTGGCCTTGACTATAACTTTAACGGCTGGGGCGGCAGGTACCCCACGCCCACGACTGTTGAATTTGCGAAGAAGTTTTTGGAAGACGAGAAGATTGAGCGCATTGAAACATCTATCGTGACCGAAGGAGGTGCGTTAGAGACTGATGGCGAAGGAACTCTTCTAGTAACTGAGAGCTCTATTGTTAATGACAACAGAAACCCTGGCAAGAGCCGTCATGATATTGAAGAGGAACTCAAGCGCACTCTTGGTGTTGAGAAGTTTATCTGGATTCCCGGCAGACCAGGGCTTGATTCAACCGACTGCCACATCGATGCCCTGGCCCGTTTTGTCCGCCCAGGTGTCATCCTCCTGAGCAAAGCCAACGAGGTAAAGCCAACCGACTGGACGGTAGTTTACGAAGAAGCGCTTGAAATTCTCAGTTCTGCCACCGACGCAAGGGGTCGGCCTTTTGAGATTATCGAGGTAGAGGAACCTGACGAGGGCCTCTTTGAGCCTCCTTCCAAGGACGTCAAGGGAGTTAAGGGTATCGAAGACGATCGTGCCGTGCGAAGTTACACCAATTACCTGCTGGTCAACGGGGGTATAATTCTGCCTCAGTTTGGCGATCCAGCGCATGATGCCGCAGCCATTAGAACTGCTCAAATGCTCGTTGGCGACGAGAGGAGAATCTATCCCGTCCTTATTGAGCAGCTTCCGATCCTAGGAGGTGGTATTCATTGCGCCACTCAAGAAATTCCGCAGCACGTTGCTCCGCACTAGATTATTTTGAATGAAGGCTTTTGCTTATTGCCGGTTTTATCTCAAGATAGCTGCCGTAGTGTAATGTAGCAAACACAATCCAAATCAAGGCACTCCGTAACGAAACTTGATCATTTCTCGTAATTATTTTGAGTATGGGTAGCGTGGATAAGGGAGGGTCTTGATCGCTCCAGAATAACATTGACTTTCCAATTAATTGCCACCACCACTAGCTGTAGAAATATTTGGTGAACAGATCTTAGGCTAGGTAACAATAAGGAAGTATGGATTTGTTTGCATCTCCATTATCGTGAGGATTATACTAGTTCTATACTCTGCCGGTCTGATTCCTTGAAATATCTCTCCAAGTGGCCTGTTGGGCCCGGTTTGTCCACGTTATCGTCTATCGAGAAGCAATCTGCTTCACCAAACCCGAGTCGCTCGTAGCGCAGAGGAGCTTTTGCTGCCACTCTCAAGACAAGAAAGCTATCGCGGTATTGAAATATCTTCCCGTCTTTGTTACGATATATGGCTTGGTCGATATGAGCTACTTTGACTGCATATTTTGATCCCGGGGGTAGATGGTATTCGATTGTTGGGAATTGCTGCCAAACACAGCTTCCATTCACCTCAACCTTTGCATCTCCATTTTGCGCAACCGACAGCATACCGTCTTGTACAAAAGTCGAAATTACTAGCTTTGCGTGCTCAAGCTTCGATGTAAAAGCAGGGCCGCTCCATTTTTCCTCCCATTCTTCAATACGAAGAGACGGAATGATTTCATCATTATATCTGCTAGTGGTAATACCATTCCCAGATTCGCCGCGCGGAAGCATGCATAACCAAGTCCAAGATGGAAATTGGCTTGTCGGTAGTGAATGGGAGGGCTGAGTGTCTTTGAATGGACTACGCCGGATGGACCACTTCAAATCAACATGTAGCGTTTCTTTCCAGAGTCCAAGCATCGGTGTATGGCCAGTAGCAGATTTGTAATAGTTAATTAAGCCTGCCGCCGCCGCCGCTGCATCGGAAGGGTATGTGAGCTCTCGTGTCGCATATGATTTCACCCACATCTGCCATAAATGATAAGCATGGATCGTGCTTGTAAAGTCAAAATAGTTGAGAATTGTGCTAGTGTAATCCAATGCGGGAAACACCTTTTGTGCCGACCATGCCCCATCTTCTGACTCAAAAAGTTCTCGGCATTGCCACATTATTTGGTCAGTTGTAAAATATACTGTTCGTGGCGCTAGTGCAACTTCTTGGAGGACCCAACCCCTTGCAAAGTATGGAGACGATTTACGAGATAGAAGATCACGGTACTCTTGCATTAGTGCCGAGGGCCTGATCATCAGTTCTTCAAAAGGTTCGTCTCCTGTATATCGTACTGTTGGGTCTCTAGGGCTATAACGAATTACCGCAGTAGTTATTGCCTTGGAAATATGAAGATCAGATAAATCAATAATGCCTCCATGAGCATCGTGTGCAGCAGAGGCGGCAAGGTTGATATAACTTTGACGGTATATGTCTGCCATATTTTTTGCTTCAATTTCCCAGTCGCTATGGTCGTCTTGGATAATGCAGAGGGAGTCGATCCATATATACTGGACATTAAGCTTTATAGAAATTAAGACTGCGTCTCTAAAGTTTAGGTTCAAATCATCCAATGATATACCTTTACTCCAAGTTAGTTGAATGTATCAATATTGTTTAAGAAAATATGATGTACCTTTACAGTGATGAGCTATATTTTGTGAAGTAGTTTTAAGTGGTGGCTTGGAGGTCTTGGGTCCCCAGCAGTGACTGAGAGTAGCATAGCGAACATCCGTGCCGACAGCAGTAGAAGTCTCAACTAATCTGATTATGTTTGACCTTTGAACCTCTTTTAAATCCAGAAGCCTTCGTGGCATAACGGATGGTCTTTCAACACACCGAGTATGCTGAGAGTCGCACTCTGATAGCCATTTTGAGATGCCCTTGAGGCGAGAGTCGAACGACGGTACATTCTCTTGCCATATAGCCCTACTTCTAATACCTAGTGTTCCCTTTCAGCATCGGACATACCGAGTGATAATGCTATAGTTGAACTCACTCTGAGGATGTGCAAGGCAGTACACAGGGTCTCTAGGGCCTGCGCTTGGAAATGGAAGGTCTTCTATCCATGTGAAATGGATCAAATATCGTTCCGAACTCATTTTGACTTCCGCAAATATTCTGTATGACACTTGAATTGGGTCGTAGCCGGAATAACGAGGTCTCCCATGAAGAACAACTCGCAAGACGTATTGACAAAGTGGACATTGAGCCGCTGAAGCTTCGAGTGCTTCGAAACTTGGCTTGTAGGGTATCTCGATGTAGGCATCTGATGATAGATTTGGAGTTTTTTGTCCAGCTAATAAAGCTCTGGCAAGGTGAGCAGAGGAAGTGAGATTGCGCGTCCGCGGCCATCTTGAGGTGTTTTTGTTTGCTGAAAGATGAGGGTTAAAAAGACAATCCGAGTGGGGTCAATGAGAAGAGCAAAGGAGCATAGCCAACATACATGTATATACTCTGCTGCCAATATGTTGATAGCTTAACAGGGATGTATATCTATGGAATAGTTACTCTCTCAGCCCGTTACCTATCTAGGTCCATGTAGGCACTGATGCAGGGTTCAAATTTTATGTACGTGGAGGTGCGCTGCCCCAACCTATAAACCAAAGTCCCGTTTTAAACAGCTTGAACGCATATGCAGGTTTACCCCACGCATGCAGGAGCCTGGAAGGCAGGAAATAATAGCCTGTCCATACAGTCTGGGTATTCATAGAATGAGTTATTAGAGTAGCAGCTCGCATTTGGAGTAAAAATATGTCTAATAATTCTCGGCTGTTTGTCTCATGTTATGTATGCATATCAGCTAGATTTCAAAGTGTGAAAAGACTGCTTTTGGGATCACGGGGCTTTTACTAATTACAGTTTGGCATCGAGTTCTGATTAAGGCTGTGTTTTTTGAACCTGCAAATAAAAAATAAAAAAAGCAAAAAAAGACAAAAAATAACCGCCGTGATATCCCAGCCAGATGCTTGTATAGGAAAAGCCCAATGCGGGGGTCGAACCCGCAACCTTGAGATATCGCATCGCCAATTCAGAACGTGTGATTTAAGAGTCTCACGCTCTACCGATTGAGCTAACCGGGCGCTTACTTAAGCAAGCTGGCTGAGCTCCAAGCGGTTGTTGCTTGTTGGAATTTCGAGGGTCCTATGTGGATTATAGATCTTTGCCACTGTCAAAATGGATGTTGATTCAACACCATTGGGGGTCGGAAATGGCTGTCATAGGTTTGGCACCAATACAACCTGTAGCTGAAAATTTTTCATAACTCATCTCTTGACTGGGCAAGCGTCAGGAAGGGCGGGCAAAGAAGAGACAAAGCCTCAATGTTGTTACTACAGCTTTTTAGCAGCTCCGAAATACATGTATTTTCCGCAGATGAACGCACTAAAGCTTTCCATGCTATATTCTTAATATCCATTTGACCTGGATAAAAATCCATGGCCAATCTTCCCTTAGTTGCGTTATCTACATGTAACTACAGCCCAGAGACACTCTCAACTTCCCAAGATTCATCGTGGACGTAGCTGAGCTTCTCCTCTCCAGCTTGAATGTATCTTATTGCAAACATGGAGTCAGTTCTGTATTCTGCACTGCCATTCCAATTATTGAAGTTGGGCAATACAGCTATGAGTACGAGGCATATTGTAGGTTAAATTTCATCTACACCCGAGTCCCATTCTCAGGGCAGAGCTTCTGTTTAACGATCCCACCAAAGGCGTACTTCTCTGGGAAATTGTTGTGCAAGGACAGAAACCGTCGTTGCTCGGCCTTCAATGTCTCCTTCACCTTATCAGACATATATGTGAATGAGAGGCGGTCTGTTTGTGTGTGATTTTTTGACGCTGACTACTGTGACCACGTAAGCGAGGGCGGCTTTTGATATCACATCGGCTTCGACTATGGTGTGTTTTCGATTGTGCCCACATTGTGATACAGTTTGGCTGCAGATGCCTAGCTTCGAAAACAAAGTAAGGCGGCGGCATCATAAGCGCAAGACGGCAATTGTTGCTGCGGCACCGATGCTGTTCGAGGTGCCGACGATATAGGCCGTCTTATATAGACAACCGAGCCTGTATTCTCGAGGCATAACAAATATTCATCCTTTCGCAGCGTAGTGCAGGCACCGAACGCAAGCTACATCTTCACTTTTCTATTTCAGCGAACCGCCCCGGCTAGCAAACCAAGCCTCCAGCTCTGGGATTCCCACCGCCGCGGATAGCAACATTTTCCCGAACACGTCGACGTCGTCGGCCTTTGCTTCACTCAGCACCACGGCGAATTGCCCGTCAATGATGAGGAAGTGATTCTTCTGCCGCCAAGCATCCCTGAATTCCAGAGCTGTCTCCGCCTGCCATAGATGTTCCGACACCATCCAGGAGTGGCACAGGCCCAGGCGTCCATCGCACTGGTACAGGTCCTGGCTGCCCGTGAGCACGCGATACGCCTGCAGAAAAAAAAAGGTGAATAGGAGCGTCCGCCGCGCCGACTCTTGGAAGATCCAGTCTTTCCAGAGATCCGAGAGCGTGGTCAGACAGCACTCGGAGAAATGGTCTGAACAATTTGCCTCGGTGTCGAAGACAACGTGAGCAAGGAGGCCGATTGCAGAGGTCTCGAGGATTGGAATGATGCGCTCGCCTAATGCTCGGGCGCTGATGTCGCCATCAAAGAGGCGGATAATTTGGTAGAGGAGCAGAGCTTGGGTGTGAGCGAGGCTGTCAATTGGTGTTGTTGGTAAAGGCTCGCACAGCAAATCCTGCACTCGGGACTCGATGCAGCGGAGAATAACCGGTGCATTTGCTCGATTCTTTGATAAATAGAGTGCACACGAAGCAAGAGCATCTGTTTTTCATCTTATTAGCCATATTGAACCTGATAAAAGTAGAAAGAGAAGCTCTCGTACCTTGCATCGAACGGGGCATGCTGTCGGCATAGAGGAGCGGGTGTGACCACGGTGTCTGCGTCTCTAGCACCATGCTCTTGGGGGCTTTCTGGATTTGATCCAAAGAGAACTGTAATCTTCTCGCGACAACCTCCGTCATCCGTTCATGAAGGTCCTTGGTGGCTGGCGCCATCAGCATGGACGGCTGATGCACAAGGTCGTAACCCTGACTCTCAACACTGTAGTCAAGGGTCGCAAGGTCGCTGAGAAATGGATTTGTCGTGTGCCGGCCGGGTTCTTCCAAGTTGACAGTAGCAGCAGGTTTGAATTGACAGGCAATTGTCTTGGCGCCCCCTGTGCAGTCATCGCCTAGGACACCATCAGGAACAACCACGTCCTGCAACGGCGCCGGCTCGCACGAAACATGGCTAGAGGGCTTGGTCTTGACCCGCGGCGTACGTGACGGATACTCGCACTGGATGCGTCGCTGCGAGCACCGCAAACAGGCCGGCACAGCAAAGTCGCATCGGCGCTTGGCCTTGATGCATGCCGCGCAGCTCTTCTTGCGGGGCGGTGGGTTGTTTCGTTCACGAGCCGTAAAGGACATAGTTGGTTAAGGCTCAGGAGAGTATTTCAATTCCATGGGCTAACCACTTCGCCGGAATCCCGCCGCGAGTTGGTTGATGAGTCCAGATGAGAACGATGCTATGAGCAGCGGTAGTGAGTGTAAGGGGCAAGATTAAAGTTGTGAGCTGCCTGGCCGGCGATGCAAAGTGGGTCCGGCGGAATTCCGCCGGCTACTATGAATCTATCGCCGTCTTCCGTAACGGGCGGAGCTCCGCCAGCCAATTAGTAACTCCTTTAAGATGGACGACTCATGAACTAATCTGTGTGAGATTCGCGGTAGATACGTACTTTATAATATGATACCCGTTTAGATGATACCTTTTTCAATGGATATATATATCGGTGGACGTGTGTCTCATCCGGGAGCTCGATATAGGTTAAGTCCCTCGCAACTACCTCCCAGCGACTGAAGCAAAGCGAAAACAATACCTTAACTCACTTACACCAATACAATTCAACTCACCCACAAGACGAAATAAGGATGTCTCAACCAAAGGTCTTTGTCTGTGGTGTCACCGGCACACAAGGCGGCGCCGTTGCGCGCAGCCTTCTCTCTCAGAACGTCACGGTCACCGCCCTCGCCCGTGACCCGTCTTCGCCCCAAGCCCAATCTACCAAGGCTCTAGGCGTCGAGCTCTTCCCTGGAAATTTCGACGACTCGTCTGCCCTCAAACAAGCCTTGGCTGGCTGCACCGCCGCCTTTCTCAACTTCAGCCCTGACTTCAATGACTGGACCGCTGAGCTGCGCTGGGCAAAATCTATCATAGCAGCTGCACGGGACGCAGGTGTGAAGCACATCTTATACTCTAGTGGACTTTCCGTCAACGCCCCCGAGAAACTTCAATATTGGGACCCAAACAGTGTCTTGGCTATAGTGCTGCTCTCAAAACAGAGCATCGAGAAGGAAGTGCGTGATGCGGGCTTCGACTACTGGACTATCCTGCGGCCGGGCAACTTCATGGCCAACTACCTGCCGCCCAAAGTCATGATGTATGGCGACTTCTCACAATCAGGAATATGGCACACGGCTCTCCTGAAGGAGACTACTCTGCCCATGGTCGATGAAGACACCATTGGCCGCTTCGCATCTACCGCAATTCTCAGCCCCACTAAGTTTACCGGCCAAGAGATTGAGCTTGCCGATGAGATGCTTCGCCCTGATCAGATTATGGAAAAGCTCTCAGTCACTGCTGGACGACAACTGAAAGCCGATTATATGTCAGAAGCCGATATTGAGGAGAAGAAGAAGAGCAACCCTTTTATTCTTGGACAGTACGCAATGCGCGACATGGTTCAATTCATTGACATGGAGAAGGTCAAGAGCTGGGGGATTCCCTTGAGCTCATTCAATACATATCTCCAGAGAGAGAAAGACCAAATTAAGGCGACTTATCAACAGGCTCCCTAGAGCCATCTTTTTTTGTACGAGCGACCTAAGGCTCTTGTTTTTTTGTTAAAAAATAGATAGCAACTGCTTCTCTGTAGAGAAATCAGATCATATTACTACGTACTATGGTACCAAATACTACAAATCGAGTTTGAAAATTCCACCAAGAACTAACCTTTTGCGTCTCGTGCTGTGATATTGTGTCTATATAACGTTTGATCAATATCTCGGCGTCTCAGCGCAGAAGAATTGTGTGTGGTGGCTTCCGCTCATGTGCATGAATTTTATCCTACATGCCACCACTAGAAAATACTCGGGTATTTTGTCATGCCTTGCGTGAAATGATGCTGACAAACCAAATTAAGAGAACGCCAGCACTCGTCCACGCAAAGAGTCGATCTGAAGACGAAATCGGCCGCTGGTTCGGATCGGGTCCACATTCCGAGTTAGCTGAAGCTGGAGTCTTCAAAATCCGAGGTGGGGTTGGAATGACACAACTAACAGTTATTAATAATTAACATTTGTGAGCGACAACTTATATGGAAACGCACATGTATTCTCAGACATGATCGGAAGCATCATAGATGTAGCTATATAAAACAAGAATTCAGTCGTCAAACACTGAGCATCCATTTATCGCTCAATTTATCACACAGGCAGAGGATATAGTTTACCCACATTGAAGCCGCAATGGCATCAGTTACCTCCCGCCAAGCCTTCCGCAGGACGGATGATTACACCCTAGGTAGCGCCAAGGTGAAGCTTGTCACCGAGGACTTGCCTCTTCCCCTTCACTCAACCGCTGTTTTAATCAAGGTCCACGCCGTCTCACTCAACTATCGTGATGCCAACATCGCCAATGGTGGCAATCCTTGGCCAGTCATTCCCAATGGAGTGCCTGGAAATGACGCGGCTGGGGAGGTTATCGCAGTAGGTGACAGAGTATCGCTTGTGTCTGTAGGAGACAGAGTAGCCCCAATCACCGATTCCAAGTATGTCAGTGCTCGCTCGACGGGGCGATCTTGGCTGGCGGCAAATGAAGATGGAACGCTGGCAACACATCTTGTTTTCGATGAAACTTTACTTACAAAACTTCCCGCGCACTTGGACTGGGTTCAGGCGAGCATCATTCCTTGCGCTGGAACAACCGCCTGGTCTGCACTCAAGGGTGCTACCATGGGTCAAACCGTCCTCATTCAGGGTAATTCTTCCGTAATCCATGGTGTTCGTTGGCTGATAATTTTTCCAGGCACCGGCGGGGTTGCAACATTTGCCCTGAAGCTCGCCCGAGCATCCGGCCTCAGGATTATCCTAACTTCTTCAAGTGACGAGAAGCTCAACACGGTCAAGGAGCAATTTGGAAAGCCCGACATTGAGACTGTCAATTATAAGACGAATCCGGAGTGGCATGAGGAAGTCTTAAAACTCACTGACGGCATTGGCGTCGATCTTGTTGTTGAGAATGGCGGTAGCGCTTCTCTCGTCAAGAGCATGCTATGCACCCGACGTGGTGGTATTGTTAGTCAAGTGGGCTACCTTGGGGGTCCAATGCCTGAACACCTGAAGGAATTTGTCTCTACCATCATTGACCGCAGACTGAACATAAGGTTAGTGGCATCTCCCAAACCCGCATTGATTCTGGAGTGATCTAATCTCCATACTAGGGGAATAAACGTTGGCTCAAGGGACGATCAGGAAGATCTCATGGCTGCCATTTCAGCTGCAAAGATGACCTTTGAGGATATTATTGACTCAGTGTGGGAATTTGAAAAGTCAGAAGAGGCTATAGAATTCGTCTGGCAGGGTAAGCAACTTGGTAAAGTTGTCATTAAACTTGGAGCATAAAAAAAGAATGCATCTCTTTTGGAGATTTGTTGCCGAAGCGGTTGAAGACTGGGACAAATGATGGGGTAGACTCCCTTTGAGCTGCTATGAGTCTTAGCTTGATGAATAATGCCTACCGCGCGCGAGATTACATAGAATGAACGATTAGCTAGCAAAACCTTCGGAAGTTAGGGGTCATCTTCCGATCGGAAGCGGGAATGTGGAAATGAAATGAAATGCTGTACGTAGAATTACCAAGCAATTGAGGCGCTACAGCGCCGCCCCATACCAGCATTTACAAAGGTTGCCATTGCTCCGAATTTACCTCAAACGCAAAAAAGATTAGGTGACACTATGTATCTAGCCGCTTCTTTGTTCCCTTTGTTTGTGCGTGTGGCCGTCCTGCGGCCGTGGCGGAACAGTGGAACCTGAATGGTGAAAGGGCTTTTTGCTTTCCATTCACTCATTTTTTTTTTTGCCAGTCGGTGCATCCATACAGTTATCAGTAGGCTTAACAGTGCGTAGTATACAAATATCAAGCTTTTATTTGCTGTCAGCTTGAAGTAATTCACAATACCTCCGTTCAGTCAAACGACCGCCGGTGATTTACCTCAGGTATACGCCAAACAAGAAAAGCCGTATTGAGTCGTACGACCTCTCCAGAATGCACCATTATGAATGATTCAAGCCGTAAAACAGTTAGTAGCATCAGCTAAAGCGCCAATTAGCTTAGGATCTCATTATTTTTTCTATCATTGCTGGCGCTGCAGAGAAATTATTTTCAGACAATAAGGGTGATTGAGTTCTTTTTGATGCTAGTTGCTCAATCGATACTTAAAAGACCCAGAAAACCCGTATTTTAGTAAGTTATCGCCTACTCTTGTAAGACCAGCTTGCCTATATCTACACCATAGATACCAAGATACAGGTACATTTTCTTTTTCATATGGCTGCTTTTATAAATCGATCAGCAAGTAGTCTATTCATTTTATACCATTTTGCCGCTCTTTATTTGTCTGTGACATATATGAATGAACAGTATTCTGCACTTATGGATATGACGTAGGTATCACCTTGGCCATTTTGTTTCAATATTGTTCATAACTGCAACATGTTACGACCCAACTCTTATGGTCGCAACCATGGGCCTACAGGATAGGCAAAACCGGATTAACGTAGCACCGACCTACCAATCACGGTTGGATCATTAGATCATCTCAATGATCCATTGATCCATGAGACGGATCATCAGGCTTATTTAATGATCCAGATGATCCAAGAAGGATCATTAGATTTTACGAATGATCCAGCCCAGATAACTGGATATATAAGACTACTTCTCTACGCTCATTAGAATAACTTAGATAGCCAGTTGTTAACACAGAATCAAGATTGAAGTGCGATTCACTAAGTCTTACTCACTGGTAACTTATTATTATCATTGCCCATAGATCTCCTAACCCATCCGCCAACATAAACCCAGACCTAGATTTATCCCTTAGGAATCCCTCTGTGTTACTAATCTAGTTTAGGAATTTAGTGACCGGATCGTTACACAACACTAAAAGGGTTTCCCCAGCCTACCCATCCGCCAGCATTGGCCTTACAAACAAAGAGAGTATTTTTCGAAAAACCCTTTCATCATACTTGCGGCTTCTAGATTCACCAATATCCGCACATTCTCTCATCGCTGTGGGACTTTCCATGCTCGTTTGCGTGCCCTCCCGTCAGGAACAGCACTTTGTACGACATATAAACTCAAACAACTTCTACTATTTATTTATTTCTCTATTTCCATATATTTTCCTTTACTTGTATTATCCCTAGAAAGGTTACAGTCGTTACGTGAGACCCAAATACACAGAAATGGTCCCCAGCCATAACGGTGGCGCTTTTCATCTCCTAAACACAACTCTTTACGGAATACTCCTTCTACACCCCAGCCTTGAGGGATCCAATTGTCCCTAATTGCCATGGAAGAAAACGACGGCGATACCATAGCCTACATATACCCGGCTCTTGGAACTATAGGGCAACGCAGAGCACAAAAGACCATAAAGTCAAACATAGGACGCCCAGGATATACCCCTCCGAGGCGCTCTCATAGCCAAGATCAGGCGGCCCTGTGTTGCGGAACCTCTGACAAATTTAACAAGGAGAACGGTGGGAAAACGGTGAATGAGGAGAGTCGGGATCCTCTCGAATATGAAGCTTGTATCAAGGTGACGTTCAATCACATTCCGAAAACTCGCCATGGACTAAGGTGTGGACATGGCGAGGATGCTGAACTCAGTTTTGATTTCCTTAAGGGCATCGGACTCTACCATTTTGCCCTCACGTTTGATGACAATTATCATCTCATCGTCCGAGACTTGGGGTCCATGAGCGGGACGACGGTTGTGTATGGGCGGACGGAACGGGGCCCGTGGTCCGACTTCAGCTGGATTGTTGGCGGGAGTGATTTTCTCAAGGGAACTAGTCCAATTACTGTCAAAATTCCAAACATTGTGCATTTCCAGCTCGTCATACCGTATCACGATAATCGGTCAAAGATTTACAGGGACCAAGTCGACCGGTTCCGTACTGGATCTGCAGACATCGATCAAATCTTCAGCCTTGGCAATGTCAGTCTCTTAAGTCATGCCAGAACAGCACTTCCGTCTGGCATTCGCACACATGCTACAAAGCCTGCTAGGTCGGTAACTATTCAGAAAAAAATTGGTGAGGGATCTTTTGCATCCGTCTATCGTGTCTTGATCGTCAATACTGGGGAGCAGTATGCTTTAAAGAGACCGAAAAAATGGGCATCAGTCGACAAAGATGCGTGGGAGAGAGAGGCCTTAATTATGCTTCAAATCAAACATGTAAGTCTAAAATGAATATAATTTCTCAGTATTGGATTGTCAGACTGTGCTGACTGCTCTCTAGAAGCATATCGTTTCTTTGATCGGCTTCTCCTCACCACCAAAGCCGTGGCTGCATCTTGAATATATGTCTCAAGGCACTCTTGGTGACCACTTGAAAGCCAACAAGGACTTTTCCCGTCTTGAGTGCGGGCAGATCCTTATCCAGGCGTTAGATGGCCTCACTTACCTACACACGAGCGATCCGCAAATCGTGCATAGAGACATCAAGCCGAATAACATTCTTATTTCACATCACCGCACCAATGATATTTTTATCAAGCTCGCAGACTTTGGCCTTGCCCATGAAGGAGACACTCTCATGACTATGTGCGGCACATACCTCTACTTAGCCCCTGAGATATATATCGCAAACGCTACCCAGCGAAGTCAAAGGGAGGCTTATACGGCCCTTGTTGATGTATGGTCACTGGGAGTTGTGCTCATGGAGCTGTTATGTGGACTGCCAAAACACGTCAGACAATATGGCATGGGAGTAGACTGGTGCGAAACAATCTGCGAGTGGGCGGAGATGAAGAGTAACGTTGAGAATGATGAAATGTTATCGTTCCTTTTGGACTCGATGCTCCGTTTACGGCCAAGCGATAGAAAGACTGCTGCAGACTGCCACAGAGGAGCAGTACCCATCATTGCTCGAATGCAAGAACGGAGATGTGGTGTGGATGGTGGCTGTTGCTCAAGTAGATCCGAAGATGAAGAGGCCACGATCATTCCAGGAGACATCAAAAGGCTCAACGATCAGACTATCGGAATACAAAATGGCGACTCTGGTATCGGAGGCTCGTCACTATGCAGATATCTTGTCAGCAATCCTGGACGACAAGCCAGCTCTAGGAACGTACAGCCTCCTCGGGCAAAAGCAACAATGGTTCATGCCGGACAGATCCTCTCCAAGTTTCGCAATCCCGAAGACAGCCTCTTCTATGAATCCACTTTTGGGGAGATTATAAATGAAGACTATGATGAAGATCCTGAGACGGCTTCCACAATGGTCCAAGCCCATCCCACCAAGCCGCAAGAGGGATTGGAGGCAGGATTGATCGAATCTGTATCGGGACATGCAGCAGCTGTGGAAGAATCGCTTCCTGAAAATATGGAATGGTCGAAGCTTGGAGATGGTACCGAATCAACGATAGAACAGACAAAGACCCTGATACGCAATGCATCTCAGGCATCGATGTCACTCAAGAGATCAAGCACTGCCATGTAAGTACAGGTATCCAAAGCAGAGGATCTCTGCAATCTGCATACCTATGTAGCACAGAAGCTGACGTGAAGATTAGGAGCCCGCCGTCACAGACGGTTTTGAACAGAGTAAAGAAGCGACCCAAGACGTGCGCGAGAGACGACTGATTAAACTTGTAGAAGGCGGGTTTTGCCGGTGATGTGGGTGTGGAGACTGTAATTAGAGTTGGCAAAGGTAATCTCATATGAATCGGGGGCTAGACGACCCATGTAGTACTAAATGATAATATTAATCGTGCACTAAAATCGGCTTTGGCAGGGAATGTGATACTTGGCCTGTGCTACTATTGCTCCTCACGTGGAGGGGTGACTGTCTGTGTTTGTGATCTCCTTTGTGGCTCGTGCCGTTGTACCTGTTTCTTTGAAACAAACCCGATCTTCCCAAGACAAACCACCACCGACCTACCTACTCAATACCGACAGCGCCACAAGGGAGACATTCCATCCACGTGTGAGAAATGGAGACCCGAAAGATAGTGAGATTGCTTCCAGTCGACGAAGCCCTCATTGTCTCTCCAGAGGTGCTCGCCGAATTCGTAAAGGAGAATTTCGACAAGAAACACGACACGTTGCTAGTCGATAATATCCCAGATTGGGAAGATGTGTCCCAGGAAAAGAGGGACTTACTAGACGAAAAGCTGCAGTGAGTTAACCATCCGCGATGTTAATCAACTACGACTAACCATAACGCCTTTAGAGCGGCAATACGGAAAGTAATAACATATTCAGTTGATCCTGATGACCTCGCTGCACGGTTAGCTCAAATACCCTCAGAGAGAGGCTCGCCGATACGGCATATGAGCCCCACGGCATCGCCTGAGGATACTGAGTTTGAACCAGTGGCTACGCCGCGAGAGTACCAAGCTAGATGCTACCAAGCCCTTCTTGAAGAGGGCGGCCGGCCACTGTTCCACATTGACCTTCTTCCGCAAATCTCGGCAAATGTGCAAAAATACCACGATTTGCTACGACCGTGGAGGCCGTACCCCGATTCAGTGGGCCCTACCGACTGGGAAGTATTCCATACGCAGATATTTCGCTGGCAAAACTTCCGCGTGTCGCAGCTAAGAAATAGGGGGCGCACCCTTGGATTTCCTGAATATCTCGATCAGCAACGGCGCCATGAACAGATGTTGGGTGGAGCTAGCAAGGCCATATATGGACCCGACTACGAACAGAAAGAACGCAGTCTATGGGAGCTTGAATATGGCCAACGGCAACCACGGCGATATGATACGGATGATGAAGAGAAAGCTGCTTTTCTTGAGTATAATAATGCCTTGAAGGATCTACTTATGGATTACGGATTTACCCAGCCCTTTCAGCTGCATCTAGACTTAGAGCAGCAGGACCAGTGGACAACATTTGTTGAATATCTTGGATTTGAATGCCTCTGGCTTCGTCGACTTGGCGGATCTACGAAGAGGATGTGCCCGCAACCTCTGGCTGAACAGGATAAATCCGTGAAGGCAGAAGTGATGGCGCCTTCTACTACAAGTGTGAAGTCTCAGAATAAGCAAGCCTATGAACCTGAGGAAACTATGGCATCGACTGAAAACGAAAAAGAGATGCATATACAGACAGAAAGAGAAGAGAAACAGCCAGAAACGCAGACAAGTTGGGGGCTCCCAGACCAAGGACGATATATCCCGGAATCAATCCTGGATGATGAGACCAGAGCTGCTCGCGAGCGCGAGCAGAGAAACCAGGCAGCAAAGGCAAGAGTGATCTATCAACAATATCGAGTTGAGTGGGTTTTGTCCGAAATAACCAAAATTGAGGCAGAGCAAAAGTCGGCAGGCGAAAATGCCAGCTTGTTGGGGACAAAAGACTGCGAAAGAAAGCCAACAAGTGATGCCAACACGGCCACGCTAACTGAAGAAAGCGGGCGAGTTGAGAAAGAGAAGATGGCAAACAGCAAGGGTGACAGCTCGTCGATTGCTCAAAACGGAAAGCTCAGCATACCAGCGAAGGAAGTTGTCCCAGAGACACAGGCGAAGACAAGCAACAAACCCCCTAACAAGAGCCATAGCATGGCCAGAAGCAAGAAAACATCGACGCAATTCCGCAAGAAAGAGGGCGATGTAGATCTGAAGAGTGCGGGATATATTTCGGCACAAGTCAGCTCAGCAGCCACAGCTGATTCTCAAGAGACTTGCAACGATCGACGAAAGACATTGCGGCCGAGGTCAAATGGGAAAGTGGCCACCACCACCTCCAAATCGGTAGAGGCAAACAAGAAGCAAACAAAGGAGTGGTAAAGGCTAACACGCGTATCAGGAAAAATCTAAACCTGGTCTTCGAAATGCTGGATATGCAAGTTTATGAGAAGCATGATGTTTCTTGGATTATGAGGCTAGCGAGAGATGTGCGCTCAAGTATCGCGATAAGCATCCATGATGGATGCAAAGCTGGGGATTGTATTTGGACGTTTTTATATTGCTGGTTTTGAGTAATTTGCGCCTTACGAAGTGAAAAACAAATAAAGATAAAAATAGAATTGTGTGCTTTTGGGAGTAATGAGAGTATTCGGAACGAGCTGATTGAAATATGAACAAACGTGACAGAATACTATACGGATGTTGCCCATTATCCACCTTTATTGCCCATTATTCCCGCAGCTGGCGCGAACTATGCTTAAGCAGGTCAAGACCATGAGAGGTATAGTTCTAATTGGCTGTGCTTAAGTATTATTCCTATGTAGGACCTATAAATGGGGGGACAAGCTCCGTTAGCGATATAATGATGCTTCCTTTGCGGTCCAAAGGTCTGACCCAGAAAATTAGACTGGGGCCTGCAGCGGACTTTGTCACAGTTGTTCTATCCTGTCAGAGAGGTTAGATGAAGTGCCATCCATAATAAAAATAGCCTCTGACTTGAGAATGGTTCATCTTTTGAGACATTTTAAGCCGTGACTATTCTAAACCATCGGTTGCATAGCTGGTCCGTCAACTATGTTGGATTTCTAAGGGTATTTTATCTTCTAAGATCTGTTCATTATATCCATGGCTACCCCGCCGTTAGTAGCACCATCATCATCACGTTTGTGGCTCTCTTTATTTTGGGCTCCTTCGTCTGTGGCCTCCTTGTGCTATAAACTGTCTACATACAGCATTTAGGCTGATCAGCGGGTAGGGACCACTATTAGCGATGGCTTGTTCTACAGCCTCGGCGGTGGCTCGCTCGGACCAAGCTCAGTACATCTCGTCGCAACGTAGTGTACAAGATTAGACTAGGTTGATTAAAAGAGTAAGCAAAAACATTGAGTGTAAAAAGTGTCATCTTACTTTCAAGGGGACTTCAAGGCATTCTGGACATTATATATGAGTAGGCAGCAGCCAAAACTGATGCTTGCTTAACACAGATGTTGCTTTTCCACAGTTTAATATGAACATACATACGTTATAAAGCAAACTTGCTCGTGATTGCCAACTGCTTGCCACTCTAGCTATAGTACTCCATCAACCAAGCACGCAAGTCTCCAACAGTCTGGTACTCCAAGAATAAGCTACCATTAACCACAACGCCAAGCTCGTCCCGAAATCTTTCAGCAATGACGAGACTCATCAAGCTGTCAACACCTAGGTGCATAAAGTTGGCTTCGTCAGTCAGATCAGCTGGATCAAGCCCCGATTCGTCAGCTAAAAGTGCCATGGCTTTGGTAGCTGTGCTGTCCGCCGCAGGTAGCGCTGCTTCAACTGGGGCAACCTTGGAGGTTGGGTTAGGTACATGGACAGAGCCCTGAGTATATGTCTGTACTGATGGCTCTAGTGATTGCTTCTCATCCTCCATTATAATTTCTGTCACGACGACTTTGGTAGCAGCGACAGATTTTAATACAGCACTAGAGGTAGCGGCTTTGGCGCGAGGGGCAATGGTGGCAGTACTGCCGTGCTTAACATCTGGCGGCGAGAAGAATCTGTTGAGTAGCACGCGGGGGTAGCGGCGGAACTTGATGGCACGAACAAGGCCAATGATCTCACCATCTTGCAAGATATAGACGTCGCCGAGATAGACGGTGGGGTCTTCGATAGTAGGGATCATCTTGACATAAGATCGGTACTTTGCTCCAGCAACCAGCGGGCGAGCAATACGCATCGAGCCACAGCCAGGGGTAACGCAGAAGTTGGAGCGAGTATCCATAGCATCGGATACGTTCATCACAAAACCCGCCAGGTGAGCAACACTGTCGATAAAGAATGGTGGAACAGTCCATATGCCGCTGGACTTGGCCTTGAGTGTTACGTCGGCAAAGGCCTCAAGCTCATGCATCACCACCGACTGCATGCCCCGGTACTCGTCTGCATAGTGGACCAAGTTGCTGGAGAAGAGGAGGTATGCCAGACTGTGCGACAGCCGGCTGGCCACGCCCTTCTCAGCAAGTTGCTCCAGTGCGTCAATGCGACCCTGAACTAGATGCTTCATCGGTATCCAGCTAGCAATGTTGTCAACCGAAGACCCGTAGCGGATCTGGGCTGTCACTATAGGCTCCTCGTCGGCAAATGCGGAAGCATCAGAAGTGAGATTATGCCACTCGAGGTTAGCTATGCCTGAATCGATGTTGACCGTGGAGATGGACACTTGAATCATCTGCGGCACTTTGGTATCCTTCTGGACCACTATTCCCTCACGGACAAACATATCGTACACCTCTATGTCGACAGGAGCACCTCCCACTTTTGCGTCTGGCCGAAGGTTCTCATAGAGATATTTGCCAAGGGTAATGGCAATATCCGCGTGGATTGACTGCAAGTTGTGGACGGCAATATTAGTTAACATCTGTCTTTTGAAAACAGGTAATTCATGGGTATATACTTACCGAAGTGACTACACCTGCCCCATTCATCTGATGGCCCCGTGCGGCAGCCAGGAAGTCAGACTGCATTAAATCAGACTGCACAACAACACGGCCAGCAGAGCCGTCAAACACCTCATCTATAACTTGATGGACTAGCGATGTGCGAAGACTGGGTCTTGGGGGTACCAGCAAGCTTATCTTCTGCTGTTGCTGTTGCTGCTGTGCCCTCTCCTCGTCGTAGAAAGTGTTACCCTTCGTAAGTGCCCAATCGCCATTATACTGGATCCAGTAGTTTTTGTCGTTCCATGCATACGTTGGTAGGTCCAGGAGACGCAAAGAATTCTCGAATGGATGATGGAACTCATCAAAACGTAGTGGCACGCCAGCGCCGTATAGGAGGCTCAGAGAGTGGCTCAGTGTCTTCCAATCGTCTTCATCCCTTCTCAAGGATGGCACCGCTACCGGTGGAGAGAACGAATCGACCAAGATGTTGCGGATTAGACCAAGGCATACAGGGTGTGGACCAATCTCAATCCACGCCATGGACTCGTCAATAAGTCCAGCGTGGTGAGCAGCCTTGATGCCGGAGACGAAATTAACAGTCTCACGAGTTGCACGGCGCAGGTACATTGCGCTAATTGTCTTGTCATCGAAGATACTGCGACCCAGCAGAGGCGACACGATGGGAATGGTGGGTGCATGGTAGAGCACGCCCCTGCTAGCCAAGTCCTCATATTCGTCCAAGATTGGATCTGTCTGGGATGAGTGGAAGGCAAAAGCCGTATCAAGAAGGGAGCACTTGAGCCCAGGACCGCTCTCATTAGGTTCCTGCAGAGCTGCAGCTAGGGCGTCCATATTGGCCCTTGGTCCGCTGAGGACCGTGTCACTGGGCCCATTGATACATGAGACTTCAAACGATAGGCCTTTGAACCTGGCTTTCTCACTTATTGTATGAAGAGATGCTCGTACGGCCAACATCTTATGAGTACCACTCGTACAGTTTTGCTCCAGCAGGATGGCGCGCCTACCGACCAGGAAGATGGCGTCAGCAGCTGAGAGAACGCCAGCAACATGTAGCGCAGCATATTCGCCCAGGCTGTGGCCGACAACCACGCTTGGATGCACCCCGAGCGAGTTCCAATACTTGGCGAGCGCAATCTCAATGCATACAAGAGCGAGGTGCGTCATGACGGGAGAATGCGCATGGTCCTGTGGATAGCTGCCGTCAATGACAGGAATGATGGATGGGAAGCCCTGACCTTTCACTAGTGAGTCGAGATGGAGCATTTGCTCGCGGAAGAATGGCGATTCACGAAACAGCCCAAGGTCCATCGACCGGTGGGAAGCCCCTTGGCCTGTAAAGGCAAACACCACTGGCGGAGGGCCTGTAGGTGGGATGGGCTTATGCGTATCCGCCGACTCTATGTATGAGGCAAGCTGTTTCTTCAACGCAGATATAATCTCCTCTTGCGATGAAGATACGGAGACGGAAATGGCTACGCGGTGGTTGTGATGCTGACGTCGCGCGGTCGTAGTATAAGCCAAATCAGCCACCGAAACGTCTGGGTGCGCCTCCAGATACTCGACCAAACGTTCCAGATTACCCCTGAGTGAGACTTTGCTCTTCGCCGAGACTACAATGAGGTGGGCTGTACGGGGGTCCCTTCTCCTGACATTCTCTCGCAACGGTGGCTCCTCGATAATGAGGCTGCTGTTGCCGCCAGATGCGCCGAAGTTGTTGACAACGGCGATGCGTTTGCGCTCGGGATTGCGCTGCCACGACACTTTCTCGAAGGGAATATGGAGATTTCTGCGTAGTAGTTCCTCACTACTGGGGAACTCTGGGTTGATAACACCTTTTATGCCAACGTGCTTCGGGATAGTCCCCTTCTCGAACATTAGCAATACCTTGAGCAATGCTGTTGTGCCCGCCGCCGCTTCACCGTGGCCGAAGTTGGATTTGACTGCCCCTATATGGAGTGTCTGCTTGGAAGAGCGGCGGCGCGTCTTTAGGGGCGCAAAGACGTTACATACAGACTGGATCTCCTGCGCATCGCCGGCCTGTGTCCCAGTGCCATGCATTTCTATATAGCTAATATCCAGCGGGTCCACGGCGGCCTTTCGCAGCAAGGTTCGGGTGAGATCAGCCTGATGGCCAGCATGGGGATGCGTGATGGAGACAGCCTCAGCCGAGTGGTTGGTTCCCGCGGCGAGAATCACGCCGAGGATGTTGTCGTTGTCGGCCTCGGCATCTTCTAGCCGCTTCAACACCAAAGACACTACACCATCGGCGCGACAGTATCCATCAGCTTCGCTGTCCCATGTCTTGCACGCATTGGGAGTCTTGGATAAGAAGTGGCCGTTACTCAGTCCAGCAAAGCCATCCGAGTTGGTAAGCATGTTCGTGCCGCCAGCCACTGCCATGTCAGTCTCACCGTTCCATAGTGAGTTACACGCTAACTAATAATGAAGAAAAGGTGTTAGCAATATTTCAAGGTAGAAAACGAAATGGGGAATGGCTTAGCATACGTGGATAGTTGCCAGGCCAGACGAACAGGCAGTATCAATGCTGTAGCTGGGGCCAGCAAACTTAAAGAAGTAGTTTACTCGTCCCGGGCCAAAGGCTCGACATCCTCCTGTCACAAAATAGGTGCCAATTTCTTGACCCGAGTTGACTTCATGATAATCGTCGCTGGCCTGCGCGTAAAAGGAGCCTATGCGCTCAAGCTTTGTGGATCTGGTGCGGTTTGCAACATATCCGGAGCGCTCGAGAGCCTCATAGGCCGTCGTAATGACCAACCGTTGCATCGAATCAGTTTGCAGGGCCTCACGAGGTGACATGTTGAAGAACGGCGCATCAAAGAGGCCCGGTTCATCAATGAAGCAGCCGTACGGAGTGATACTTGTATTCATACGCTTGCCTGAAGGATCGTAGTGAGTATCGACGTCAAAACGATCTGCCGGGATCTTGCGGTGGACATCCAGACCAGCTTCCAAGATGTCCCAGAACTTGTTGGTATCGGTTGCCCCTCCGGGCATGCGGCATGCCATTCCCACAATGGCAATCTTGGACTGCGCCGAGTCCCGACTCTTTCGCGACTTTTCGGACCCATTCACCCACGGTATCAGGTCTTGCACCGAAGCACGTAAAATGCTCAAGCCTTGCTGTTCTTGTTCCTGAACCGCTTTGAGCAGATCTCGCACCGGAAACGATGTGCGAAAGATGAGAACCTGACAATTTGTTGCCTCCAAGTCTTTGGCCTTTTGCAGGATGCCCTCAATTACCTTGTCAAACTGAATGGTCTTTATGAGAAGCTCCTCAACTATACTATGAAAAAGGCCGCTGGCGGTACTGGCTGAGAGCGGCTGCCCTGTCGAGATGGCGAAGATAGGAACGCGGGGCGAGTAGCGCGCGTCCAGCAACTCCATTGATGGAGTCCTCACGATATTGTCGGCATGCGCCGAGGTGAATATGTGCGGCGCGTGACCGAGGCCGTTGTATACTGGCATCGCCGACCAGTCACGATTGCGGAAGAAGTTAGACACACGGAAGAGGTGTTTGAGCCGTGCTGGTGGTCCACTGACGATTACTGAAGTACGGCTTATTGCGCTGATGAAGATTTTGCTGGCTTCTGGCGTGTGCTAAATGTTTCATGTTAGATGCTGTTTGTACTATAGGTCTTGTCTGGGATGATCGTCGTTTAAGGTGTACTGTTCAAGAAGGCAATATTGATATAATAATTCTAGGGGGGAAATGAACAGAGTGTACTTGAAAAACTGACAACATACCTCGGCTGCATGGATAGTATCAAGCTCCTTCTGAGCATCTTCAGCTGCAACTTCCGGTACTATGTATGCCCAGCTATCTCCAGTCCCATCAACGGGACTCGGCTGTAAATTCTGCGACACTTCATTGACGAGAACAACCAGTCGGAAGGCTACACGAACTACCTCGGCCCCAATAATAGGGATATCGCCAAGCGTTGGCGCCAAGGACACTGCTGCTGTGGCCAAGAATCCAGCCCCAAGCCCAGCCAGGCAAGCATCCACGCTGTGGAAGTCATAGTTCTCTTTGCGATCCTCGTAGTATCCGATAAAAATAGCCAACTGCACAGCACAGAGAAGAACCTCATCGATGGAGCTGGCGAATGGTCCACTAATAAGTTTTGCATTATCGGCCAGATCAAATATGCAACCAAAGTGTGGAACCAACTCCCTCAATGGCGCAGGGAGCTGGTGAATCTCTTCTTGAATCGCCAATGTGGCTTCATGGATAAAGCGCGCAAGAGTAGGATATTGTTTATCCTTGCTATGAGCGAGTAGACACCTCAATAACGTCTTCCTGTCGTCATGGGGAAATTCATTGCTGAAGAAGCCAAGCTTCAGCTCTCTTGAATGGATCAGCGAGACTGAAGTTGAATCCGATGAAGGGGTAACAGTTGACATAGCTGATGCTGCTTTACCTTAAGAGATGAAAAGAATCGCAGTGGGCTCAGAGATTGTAATTATCAACAAAAAACAGCAGATGATTCATTATTGAAAAAGGGCGAGCGATTATTCTGCTTAAATAGCACAATATTCCCTACGAGATCATTTAGTAGCCATCAGTACGTCTCATTCTTCCGACTATCTCTTCAACATCATACTTATCTAGCTAATCAACGATAATGACTGTTATACAAGACTTCCGATGTTACAAATTGGGGTATCACAGCCCCGTACACTGCGCAATTAATTTATTTGAAGCAATGCTAATTTTTCAGCCGCTCTATATATATTACAACGGGCTCTCCAAAGATCATAGAGATTCTACTTCGAGCACTATCCGTACGATAATGAGCTGGTCGTACTGGTACAGACCTACGAAACTAAAATCTACTAGTAGACTCAATAATGCTTCGGTATCTTAGCAGCGGATTCCCATTTGCTTAATAATTCCATTTAGTTCCTTTTACCACGATGTAAGAAGGAGTATTTCTTCCCTTCCCTTCTCCCCCCTTCTCTTGTATCAGGATCAATAAAGTTTTGTGCCATTGTGGAAAGCAATGAGATGACACAGTCGTTCTCATCATTCCCGTACAAAGATTTCTATAGCCCCTGGTACTTGGCAGCACAACTATTATTAGATTTCTGGATGTTTTTGCTCAAAAGCTTACATTTTGGCCTCAGACTTTCCAGCCTCAGATGTTCCTTGTAGACAAATTAAATATCTACCTAGGTATCTGGTAGACAATCTCTAAATATTTCTGGACACCTATGTTATTCTACCCACCTACCTAATGTACTAGTACCTAGCTAGGTAGGTAGTTACAGTACCGTCCTTATAAGCTTTACACGTTGCGTCGTAACGCACATATATGTACCTACCTCAGTTGCTCAAGTATAGATGAGTCCATATGGAAATAGCTATGATAAATGCAATAATGTAGCGATGTTGACTGAGGATGCAGGTTCATCGCACACCGTGGGCAGTCTGTGCTTCATATTGTTTTACATTGAGCCCGTAGTATACAATCTTGGTGTACTAGATGAAATTTTGGATACAACGCTTAAAAGAATTCAAAAAGGGCTGAATTTCATATAAGGACGTCTAGAAAAGTAGACAACCAGGGTCTCTGAGGGATTTCCGCAGTGAGAAAGATATTTGGCATATTTCACCCATTTGCCATTGCAGGTTGTGATTCTATGTGACATTTTACATACGCAGGCTTTATATCTTCATCTCGGTAATACTTGTACCGGGTGTCATTTACAGTACAAGAAGATCTCCTTAATCGTCCAACACGTATGAAACGGCTATCGGCGGTTATCGCCAGATTTACGTGGCACTCAATATCGTGTCTTTGATGATTACTATTCTCAAGTGGGGTTATATGTGGCGATGGTTGACCCAATTGAGTCTCTCTTGACTACCCGATTCGCTTTGCTTACGACCTAAATATAAGGTTAAATTCTCCGACAGACATCGCTAGGATAGGTATATAGCCAGGTCTTGGCGAGATTTATAAGCATAGCGTCAGACACGGTAGCGTAGATGCGATTTTAAAATAGACGTTTCATCCACCTATAATGAAATGTTTCTAGGTGCTTGGGTTTATTTAAGGTAATAGGTTAACGGGCATGAGTCTATTGACATAGAACAAATAGAGCAACAGTAGGGGGTTTTTCATGCAGTCTACTATAGTTAATATTTTAAAAGAATTATTATTCAGCACCCCAGTTTCATTATCCAGCACCTTATCTATAGTAAT
>ANCB02000446.1:0-27434 GCA_000331835.2 Trichoderma hamatum GD12 | reverse complement strand
CTATTTCTACACCCTTAATATATATTGAAGCTTTGCTAAAAACTTAATTACTATACTTTCGGATATAAGTTTCCGATTGCCTTCAAATTCGAGATCAAGGCTTCCTTCTCGCGGCGTGGCGTATATCTCAGGACGATTGCGAGGAAGTAAGGGTCGTTCATAAAATGAAACAGTGCTAGGTGACCCCAAGAATGAAAACTCAGTTTCTTCTTCCTGCTGGAAGGATGTTCGCCAGCCGAAATCCGTTACATTTTGTGGCCAGTCTGTGCAGTTCCTTATGATCTGGACCATCCCTGCAGCTTCATGTGACGAATCTTCAATGAATTGGCTTTGTAGCTGGGAAGCAACCTCGGCGAGAGTGCTGTTTGTAGTTATACACACTCGGATCGGGACCTCTGTCATACAGGGGCCCACAACGTTTTGGAGATGGCTTGGTAGCATTGAACGGCCGGTCACAAGGCGACCAAATACCACATCCTGTTGATCAAATTGGCGAGAAAGGGCGATTGCGCACGCAGCATGGAATATCACCGCAGGCGTAAACCCTCCAATGCTCTGAGTGTTTGGCATTGGAATTGTTTTCTTAATTGTCAATCTGTCATCTGTAGTGTATGTGTTATTTGCTGAGTCGCTTAAACTCCATGCTGGATATAATGATCCATGAAGCCTTGAAGTCCAGTAAACCTTGCTTTCTCTCTTCTTCGTCTCATTGAAGGAAATAAATTGGGCAAAAGATGAAGATGGCAATAGCCGTTGCTGATTATAGATAAGCGACAGAGTTTGAAGAACCAATCCCCAGCTAAAGCCATCAAATTGAGCATGCGAGATTCTGAACACAAGCTTATGCTTTCCTGAGGCGTGTTTGACACTGATGAAACGAACGAATGAACGACCCAATTGTCGAGGTCCTTTGAGATCTTCCCCGCAGATTGAATCTATAAACAATGCCATATCTTGGTTGTCTGCATCTACATGATCGTATGTTGGCTTGAAGTTCGATAATAAAACTTGCCAAAAACGGCCATTAGCTCGGATGAAGACTGTGTGCAGGATGTCGAAATGATTCAATAGTTCGAAGCAAGCGCGCTCAAGCTTTGGGAAATCCACATCAGCAGGTAGGTCAAAAATCCAATGAGGATATCTGTTCGGCGGATCCTGAAGTGCATCTAATATTGAGCGTTCTTGAAAATCTGTTGCGGGAATCACGTCCCTGACAGCTTCAAGATCAACATCCAGAGCCGGCTTTACAAATTTCTTCAGGAAGGCTTGCGGGTCATCGGATTCCAGTAAGGAGAATGGCGATGCCAAATGGGAATATTCATCGGACTTGACTTCTTTGACCAATAATGCCAATTCGGACAAACGCGGTGACTTGAAAATGTCTGCAACAGTCAGCGACAAGTTTTGCTCCCGTGCCGCTGAGACTAGTCGCATAGCGGCAATTGACTCTCCGCCAATGCGGAGAAAGCTACTATCAGCACCAATACTTTCAGTATTGATCTCAAGAACGGAAGACCATAAGGTTTGAAGCCTTTTTTCCATCAGAGTGGATGGCATGATTCGCGGTTTCCCATGAGATTGTAGTTCCACAAGCTGCTCTAGGGTTCGCTTACTTCCAAGTTCCCGTAGAGACCGTCGATCTGTTTTGTTTGTGGTTGTCATAGGAATCTTTCCTACATGAATGTATGCTCCAGGGACCATACTATACGGAATCAAGTCAGCAATTTCCCATACATCCATATTAGATAGCCAAGGAAATACTTACTACTGCGGAACACGATCCCATAGCTTCTCTTCCAACCCTTCCATGACTCGTCTAAGTTTTGACCGTACATCTTCCTTGAGTTGGATTGTATTTTCTTCAGAAAGGCTGAAGAAAACGGCGAGAATTGGGTTGGTGCTATTTTGTGGCACAATGATCTCCGCAGCGATGCCATCACACAAGCTGGGATCGCCCAGACAGGAGCGTACATGATATTCCACTTCCGCCAGCTCAATTCGTTGACCTCGAAGCTTGATTAGACCGTCTTTCCGCCCCAAGAAGTCCATGGATCCATCCGAGTTGTAGCGCAAGAGATCGCCGGTCTTGTAAAGTGTACCGTGACGCCCTGGATGTTGCCCGGCGCCTAGCGAGAGCCATGTCGGATCCTGAATATAGGCTGCTTTCGTCTTGTTTGTATCGCCAAAGTATCCTTTGCTAACGGTCGGCCCTTCAATCATGAGCTCTCCAACGGTGCCAATAGCGGCAAGGCGGTCTGGGCGACCTGGTTGTACGAGCCAAGTCCTCGCGCCAAACGGATTTCCGACGTGATTGCTCCGTGTTTTGGAGTCCAGGCAAGCAAAGGATAGTGCTTGAGCGCATTCGGCTGGCCCATAAATTCCTATAACAGTTTCCGCTTGAGTCCAGCGAGATATTTCAGATGCCTGAATAGGCTCGCCTCCCATTGCCAAAGTCTTGATGCCAGGCATCGAGGATGGCTCCTGGGATCGGGCAACCGAAGGTGTAAAATACACATAATCACACTTCATCCGATTGAACGCGCCGGCGATGTCGTTTTTGCGCTCCCACTCTGATGGGATACATAGACAACCTCCACATATCAATGTCTGTAGGTGGTTGGACCAAGAAACATCAAAACTATATGATACAAAGTCGAAGACACGGGTTCCTTCATGTATATGCAGGATACCTTTTTGATGGGTAGCTGCAGAGGCAAAGTTTTCATGTGTCGTCAATATACCTTTAGGCACGCCTGTGGATCCGCTTGTGAATACAACTACTCAAATTACTAACGTCAGCATAATGACTTGTTGAATGAAAGTAGAATCGAATGAGACGTACCGTATAATAAGTCTGAAGGGCTACTATTGGGCAGCATGAAGTCTGTGGGCGCTTCTGGAATGCGACTACGATCAATACTGACCACAGCAGTTTCGGAGAGGCGGCTTGCCAACGCTTCATTGTTAACAGAAGACAGAACCAGTGTAGGGTTAACCTGTTGGACAATTGATCTCAGTCGCAATTCTGGTTGAGTCGAGTCCATAGCGATGCATGTCCCTCCAGCCCTCATTGCGCCAAGAGCTGCAACAGGATACCACACTGACTTTTCGAAGCAGAGAGGAATTATACTTCCAGGTTGAACTCCTAGGGCGACCAAGTGAGATGCCAGACGATATGAAAGATCATCCAGCTCTGAATACGTCAAGCTTCCATCCCAAGAACATATTGCCATTGCCTGAGGCTGTCTTTTCATTGTGTTCCCAATTATATCATGCACACACTCTTGAACCGCGGTGGGTACTGAGCCATTCCAATTCCATAGTTCCTTAATCTCTTGTGCACTAAGCAGATCGATATCTTCTACCGCTTGAGTAGTCGAGTCGCAAATCTGGCGCAAAACGTGCTCGAACTGATTGGTGATGCGCTCCATTTGAGCCGGATCAATGATGTTGGAGTCGAAGCTAATTTCCAGCTTGAGATCGTTGCGCTTGGCCAACTGGCACATCACCATGACAGCATTTGGATTAAAGTCGTCAAGACCATCCTGAGTAGAAACCACTTCAGGTTGATGCTGGAATAGACTACCGCCTCCATCCGCATATTCAGTTTGGCTTGGAGGCTGTACAACTAATAAGGTATTAAATCGACTTGCGCTCTCTGCATCGGCGTCGATCCGTCGAATATCAAGCAATTCGGTCTGCTCATAGGGAATCATTGCAATTGCTTGTGCTTGCACGCTTTGCAGCAACCTATCCACCGTCGCTTTTGGGTCTATCTTGACTCTCACAGGGATGGCATTAATAAGAGGCGCGATCATGCGATCGAGACCAACTAAAGGCGCTTGTCGTCCAGTGACCATTGCTCCAAAAATCACATCATTCGAATCCGTGTAGCGAGCTGTGAGAATCGACCAAGCTGTTCTAATAACTGCGAGGTACCCAAATTAGTAACTTCAGCAGCCAAATGTCATGAGTACTGATCGCTCCGTCGTTGAGCACTTACTTGTTGAAGCCGTGGCGTCTGTGTTCTGCCATTTCATGTCTGTTAGATGACGTCGAACAGTGCTGTCGGCTTTCGGTTGATAATTTCGATGCGGCAAGGCTGGAAATGGGATCGCCTCCAACTCTGAAAATTGATTACTCCAGAATTTTCTTGCTTTATCCTGATCAACCTTCATGATGTGCTGGATGAACTGTTGAAAGGGAGCAATGAGACTATCGCCTACAATACCAGCATATGCTTTTGTTACTTCTGCCAGAAGTAGATTCAATGAGTAACCATCATAAATCGCATGATGTTGAGTGATGAGGCAAAGCCGCCCTTGAAGACTGGGGCCTTGGATAATTGCAAGTCGAGTAAGGTGCTTGTTTAAACCCATTGATTCGCTTTGATCTTGCGCAAGATATGCCTCAATACTTCCATAGGTTTTCCAATCGATAGATTCCTTTATCTGCACTTGAACAAGACCTTCCGATGGAACGTCGACTATTCTGTAGCGCAGAATAGGTGCTGCAGCCTGACTCACTCTTTGCCAAGCATTCCGGAGACGATCTATATCGACATCGTCGCGCAACCGCAGAGAAAACCTGGCTATATATGAGTTTTCGGATTTTGCTGTCATTGAGAGAAGAGATTTCTGTACTCCGGTACAAGGGAATATGTCCTCGATTTGTGAAATGTCGACTGCACACTGTCTGGATATGTATGCAAAAGCTTGATCTTTTGAGTGTGGACTTTTGAGCAACGAAAACGGTAAAATCATGTTATTATGCGCCGCAGAGTCCTCTGATTTAAAGTATGTCATAAATCTTGCCATTTCAGACAACCGCGTTGCCCCAAGGATGTTTTGCACTGTCAGATTGACTCCATGACTATGAGCCACAGCGGTTAACCTCATAGCAGATATTGAATCTCCCCCAAGTCTCAAAAAGCTACTATTTTTTCCAATTTTGTCCGCTGAAACTTCTAGAACAGCCACCCACAGTTGTTGAAGATGAGATTCCGACTCGGTCAGCTGTGATTTGCTATCTGAGGGACTCCCTGGGCCGGCTAGTTGTTCTAGGGTTAAATAGCTCCCCAACTGACGCAGACGTTTCCGATCCGTTTTACCACTCATCCCAAGTGGAATATTTTCCAGCGGTATAAAGGCTGCCGGGATCATGTAAGATGGCAGTCGTTGACACAACTCGTGCTCAACATCATCCATAACATCCCATATGTTGACATCATCAGTCTTTTGAAGCTGGATAAATACAACTAGCGTTGATCTTCCCGTAATCTTTGGAGTAATAATTTCTGCGACTGCTGTATGAACTTTCAGCCTTGTAAGCAAGCAGCTTCGGACATGGTGTTCAACTTCAGAGAGCTCGATTCTTTGTCCTCGGAGCTTGACTTGTGTATCTTTCCTTCCAACGAATATGAATGTTCCGTCAATGGAATTGTATTTTACGAGATCTCCTGTTTTGTAGAGTCGACCTCTTCGCCCAGGTATGGAACCGTCAGGACTTCCCTTTAGTAGCCATTGTGGATTCTCAATGAATGATCGTTGTGTATTTTCTTTGTCTTCCAGATAGCCTTTGCCAACCAATGCTCCCTCCAAACAGAGTTCTCCCACAGACTCGATCGGTAATAAGCGCTCACTGTTTTCAGGGTCCACAACCCAAGCAGAGACGCCTACGGGCTTGCCTATAGCTAGTCGCGATGGCATTATTTTTGGCACGTTATAGTATAGTGTTCCCGCAGAGCATTCAGCTGGTCCGTAAGATACAAAAGTGTTCGCATACGGCAACCACCGAGTAACGTCGTCCTTTGTAACCTCTTCGCCACCAAGATGAACATTGCGCAACGTCGGTGTTAGTGAAGAGTCAATTAGACGTGCTGTGGAAGGAGTGAGGAAGATATCTGTGGCGCAAAATCTCCGAATGCTCTCCGTCAGATTGTTCTTTCTTTCTGCATCACTTGGGATACATAGAGTTCCACCGGCAGTGAGAATATGAAAGGCGCTCCAGTAAGATGCATCGAACGCATAGGATGAGAAATCGTACATTCGTGAGCGATCATGGAGCCTTAAAACGCTTCGTTGATGTAATACCGCGCTGCTAAAGTTTCGGTGCTGCATGAGACAGCCTTTGGGCGTTCCTGTACTTCCACTTGTAAAAATTGCGTACAATAGATCAGAAGGGTCAACAAATGGCAACTCTTTAGTAACACGGCCTGCTTCTTCTTTGGCCATGGTAGATTGAATAAAGTCTGAGCTGTCGCTCACGAGCAAAGTTTTTGTGCTCAAAGTAGAGCTCAGTGATTCTTGTAAGGCAGAGGTCAGAATCAACAATGGATTGACTTGGTCGATGATTGACCTGAGACGTGAGGCGGGCAAAGTGGGATCCAATAGAAGGGCGGCGCCTCCCGCTTTAATAATACCAAGAAACGCTACCATGGCATATTTTGACTTCTCAGAACAAATTGGAATGATCATATTCCGCTCAACACCGATTTCGACCAACTTATAGGCAACTGCGTTGGCTAGGCGATCCAAGAGCTCGTAGCTCAAGTCTCCATCCCAAGCAGAAATTGCTAAAGCATCGGGTTGGATCCGGGCAATCTCTTCAATAAGATGATGGACACATCGTTCAATGCTCACTGGGTGATCAGAGTTCCATTTCCATATCTCGTTGAGGTCCTGGTCGCTTGCCATAGTGATATCTTCAACCGATGAATTGTCTAGACTATGTGAACAAAGATTTTTCAGCAATTGGTCAAAGTTTGTTGCCATCCTTTGGATCGTTTGATTCTCGATAACAGTCGAATCGAAGCAAAATTCCAATTTTAGCTCATTCTCAACTAGAGTAGAAATCAAGGAGAATGCGTATGAGTTAAACCCATGGTAACGACGAGATTCAACCTCAGAGTCAACCTGTGTAGATTCGGAATTAAAAAGATCATTTTCCTTCGTATTTTGCTCCTGCGGCTGGATGACTAAGAACGCTTGGAATTGACACGCTTGGAGCGCTTCATCACTTATCAAGCGTATTGCCGATAGCCCCATTTGTTCGTATGGGATCATATCGGTCGCTTGATACTGCATTTCATTAAGGAGTTTCCCAATAGTTATTTCTTTGTTGATTTTGGCTCTGATTGGCACAGTAGCAATGGTAGGGCCTACTAGCCTCTCAATACCTTCAACTGGAGCCTTGCGCCCATCTACCACTGTTCCAAATACAACATCCGTTGAATTGGAATACTGCGAGCATAGTAGCGCAAATGCCGAGCGTATCACTGTCGACGGAGTGATATTATCCGTTCGCCAAGTAATATCTCTAACCGACCACTCTAAAATAGAATTCGTCTGTGGTTGATATGTTGGGGATGGCAGGGCAGGGAATTGCACAGCCTCTAAATCCTTGAACTGAGCTTCCCAGAAGCTGATTTGGGCTTTCTTGTCTATGTTTCCCATATATTTGACAAATGACTGGAGATTAGAGTGGGTTAATGGTGTCTTGCCGTTGTAGATATTTTCCAATATTTCGAATATTAATGGCGTAGTTAGGCCATCGTAGATGGAATGATGCATCGTCAATACAAAATATAACGACGAGGAAGATTCCTTCTCGCCGTTGCCCAAACGCGCTCGTTCCTGGCTAGGATTTATCGAAACGAGCCCACATCTCATGAGGGGGGACCCAAGTCCCATATATAATTGTCTCTCCCTTGTGAGATACTCGTTGATATCATCTGCCTCAATCCAATAGCTGTGTTCGCGGATAACGACTTGCAATAAGCCTTGCTCTGGAAGATCCACAATCCGTGTTCGTAGGATAGGCAACGCAGAAACTACCTTCTCCCACGCTCTTCTAAATCGAGCAATATCGACTGATGGTTTGATCTTCAAAATATTGCGACCAGTGTAATCGCCTTCACGCTTTATAGTCAGGGCTAATAGTCCTTCTTGCAATGGCGTGCAAGGAAATAAGTCTTCAACGTCATCATAGGCAATGTCACACATGGATGCTGCCTGTTGACGTACAAGCTCTACTGGCTGCGTTGGATGAAGCAGAGTGTATGGGCCGATAGAAACGGCATCTTTCTCCTCGTCCACATGCCGAAGATGTTTTGCCATATCTAGCAATATAGGATGCTGGAAGATCTCAGCCACTGATAAACGCAAATTTTGCTGTCGGGCTATTCCAACCAATCGCATCGCCTGTATAGAATCCCCAATTCTCAGAAAGCTATCGTTTGCCGAGATATCAGAAGGATCTATCCCAAAGACAAGAGACCACAGTTCTCTCAGTTTGATCTCGGTAGTAGTCGATGGTTCTAGCTTCTTTCCTTCAGATTCTTGACGTGGGGGGTTAAACTCAGACCCAATTTCCAGTAATCGAGCTCGATCTCTCTTTCCTGTTTGCGTGGTCGGAATGGATGGAATTGGTATGTAGTAAGATGGAATGGCATATCGTGGTAGAACAGTTCTAAGCTTTTCGTTTAATCCTGCCGTTAGACTTTCTACTGCATCTTGAGTAGCCAAGTTGACAAATGCAACAAGAGTAAGGTTGCCACTATGTTTAGGCACGACAGCATCTACCACCACTTGAACTTCGTCTCCACCCACAAGACATTGCCGTATAGAGTGCTCTACCTCTTGCGGGGCAACAAGTTGGCCTCGGACTTTGAGTTGAAAGTCCTTCCTACCCAAAAAGATTAAATCGCCGTTGGTATCATATCTAGCCAGATCGCCAGTACGATAAATGCGGCCTGATCTACCAGATTTACCCATTCCTTGCCCCAATTCCAGGAACCTTGGATCTCTACAGAATGAAAGGTCTGTTTTCGTCTGATTTCCAAGGTAGCCCTCAGCGCACATGGGCCCTTCAAGTGCAATTTCTCCAACAGCACCAAAAGGTACCAGCTTGTTGTAGTCTCTCGGATCAATGAGCCAGCAAAGGGTCGGATGCCTCGAATCAATCCGCGCAATAACACCGCTACGCCAGGTCTCGTCGTCAACAGCGCAGAAAGTCGCCACAGAACACTCAGCAGGTCCGTACCAATTGATAATTTTTTGACTTTTCCCCTTCCATCTATCGATGTCCTGCCGAGTGAGGTTCTCACCAGCGAATACGAGGGTCGATAGATTGGGCATATCTTCAGGGCGAAGAAGTTTGGCCGTCGAAGGGGTAACATTAATATGATTGACTCCCAGGTTGTTGATAGCGGCTGACAATCCATCCAGTCTCTGAGCTTCTGATGGTATACACACACAACCTAAACTGGCGAGCGCAGACATTACCTCGATAGTGCCAAGGTCGAAATCATACGAGGCAAACTGGAAGATTCGAGAAGATGCATCAATTGACAGGTATTCACTGTGAGCTTTTGCGTTTCCCGACACCGCTCTATGGCTCCAGAGTATTTGTTTTGGCTCCCCTGTGCTTCCAGATGAAACAAGAATAGCAGCTGGATCGCTCATTTCCAAGATCGGTAATGGCATGCGTACATCTTGATGGGGTGTCGCCAACAGTTGTTCGATCGTAAAACTGTTAGCATGTCGAGAAATTGTCTCGATGAGAGACTCAGAGACCAATGCGATCTTGACATTGGCATTTTTAAAGATGGCGGCAATTCGACGCACAGGAACGGCACTAGATTGCAGCAAACTAATAGCCCCAGCTTTAAAAACAGCGATTTGAGCGACAGGAGCCCATTTAGACTTTTCAAAACATAGTGCAACAACTGAACCCTTTTCAGTTCCCAGCTGCATCAGTCTTTGACAAAGAGTAGTTGAAAGGTGTTCAACTTCTTGGTAGGAAAACTGTCCGTCCCAAGCATCTATGGCAATCTTATCTGGATGCGCTGTTGCTGTGGCCGTGATAATATCGTGAATGCATGTATTTGTCTCGCCAGGAAGCTTTGCATTTTTACTCCAGAAAAATTCCAGGTCGTTGTTGCTGACTGTCTGAATTGCATGAAGTGTAGCTGCCGCCATATTTTCCGAGCATATTTGTCCAAGTATAGTCTCAAACTGATGCGCCATGCGACGCATTTGCTCTTTCTCAATGATATTGCTATCAAAACTCATTTGCAAACGCAGCCCATTGGATGCTAATTCGCAAATAATCATCAGAGCATATGTATTAAAAGGATCGGTGCCTTGTGTACTAAGATTCGCCGAGAAGCTTCGAGCTTTGAACAACAGGTTATCTTCATGCAGACTCTTTCCTTCAGCTACGGGCTGCACCACAAGCAGAGTTTGTATCATGGAAGAATCCAAATGTTTGTATAGATTCTGAATGTTTTGTAGTCCGAACTGCTCGTAGGGCGTTGTGTCGATCATTTGACGTTGCAATCGATTAAGAAATTCTCCAACGGTCTCGCTCCAATTCAACGAAACCGCAACAGGTATTGTTGATATGGTTGGTCCAACACAGTTTTCTATCCCTTTGAGGTTTGCTTGACGTCCACTGACTGTCAGCCCAAACATTACATCACTGAATGACGTGTATCGAGCAGCCAGAATTGCCCAAGATGCCCGTATTATTGTGGACGGCGTCGTTCCAGTATGTGGCCATTTCAGTGAAATTGAATGCTCAAGATGTTCATTTGCATGTGGCTGATAGTCTGAAGATGGTAGAACCGGGAATTGTCGAGGTTCTAAATTTGCAAGCTGGTTTTGCCAAAATTTAGATGCGTCCTGATGGCTTACTTGGCTTAGGTGCTTAATGAAGTTTTGGAACGGTGTAACAGCCAATCCAGGTTTTCCATAGTACTGTGACTCAATTTCATCCAGAATCATCTTCAGTGAGTCACCATCATACGTACAGTGATGGATTGTGAATATGAAATTGCGACCAATGATGGCGGCGCGGCAGAGTTCTGTCCCCAAACCCATTGGCTCCAGTTCATCCTCCCGGACATAGGCTTCCACATCTTGGCCAGATCGTAAAGGAGATGCCTCGAGAACTACCTGCACCAACCCTTGGCGAGGAATATCGATGATTCGTGTTCTCAAGATTGGTAGTTTTTCCACTGTAGCCAGCCACGCCCGTTGAAGTCGCTCAGTGTCAACTTCGGCTTGCAGCCCTAAAACACTGCGTGAAACGTATTGGCCATGTTTCCTAGATCCCAGAGCCAGTAGACCTTGCTGTAGGGATGTGCAAGGATAAATGTCAATCACTTGAGATTCCGAAACTGAGCAGAGTCTGGCCGCAAATGAACGACCTTGGGCCTCGCTAATGCCGTTTTCGAGAAGTGAAAACGGACGCACTACCTCCTCGAGAGCACTAATATCGTGCTTAATCTTGAATGCCATTTTCTCAAGTTGGGGCGCTTCGAAAATATCTGCAACCGTCAATAAATATCCTTGTTTACGTGCGGATGCTACCAGGCGCATGGCTGTAATGGAATCGCCTCCTAAGCGGAAAAAACTGTCGTTAGCATATATCGCATCACCATCAATGCCAATAACTTCGGACCAAATCTGTTGTAATTTTGTCTCCATAGCACCAGAGGGTTTCCGTGTTTCTTTGCGTAAAGGCTGCATAGATGCCAATTTTTCGTGGGTTAATGAGCTGCCGATAAAGCGCAGGCGCTTCCTGTCAGTCTTTCCAGAGTGATTCATGGGAATTTTTTCGATAGAAACATAGACTCTTGGTATCATATATGATGGCAGATGGTTTGACAGGTCGACTTCCAATTCTTCAGCCGGCAGGGCTCGCTTGACGAAAATTGCAACGTCTTCCTCATGAGCCTCGGTGCCCATGGGACTAATAAAGAGAGCCAAAGTATCGCTGCGGCTACCCGATGGAGAAAAGATTTCGGCTACAACTGCTACATCAAGCTTTCCAAATAGAAACGTTTGAGCACAGATCTCTACTTCGTTCAGGTCTATTCTCTGGCCTCTTATCTTTCTTTGCGAGTCCTGCTTTCGGCTTACAAAGAGAATGGTTCCGTCAACGTCGTACTTGACAAGATCGCCAGTTCGATAGAGTTGTCTACTCTGTGGAGTCGATTCATAAGTACCGCGACTAAGCCAAGACGGAGAAAAGAAAGCTTTCTCGTTCAACGTCTGGCTATCTTTACCTGTATAGCTCGCAAGAAGAGGCCCTTCGATGCACAGTTCCGCAATTGTACCAACTGCCGCTAGGACACTTGGATTTTTGGGCTCGACAAGCCAAGTCGCGCCAAATTTACTTGTGCCAATGATTCCATTCTTCCATGTCTTTTTGTCAATTGAATATGAAGTCGCGACTGAAGCTTCAGCCGGTCCATACCAGTTAAATACTGCATCGAGCTGCTCTGTCCACCTAAACGCAGTCTTACGTTGCAATGTTTCACCCGCGAACACGAGAGTTTTCAACGAGGGCAGTCCTGTGGGAACAAGAGTTTCGGACACAGAAGGCGTTAAACATAGCCAATTAGCCTTGGCATCATTGATAGCTCCAGATAGTCGATTGGTCCTATCTGACTCAGATGGTATGCACAAACAACCTCCCACAGATAATGTTGCAAGTGTTTCCACTGTGCTAACGTCGAATTCATATCCAGCAAACTGGAATACCCTGCTACTAGTTGTGATATTGAAAGAATCTCTGGCCGCCTGAATATTGCTCGATAGGGTTTTGTGGCTCCAAAGAATAGCCTTGGGTGTTCCTGTTGAGCCAGAGGTGAACAATATGAGAGCCGGGTCTGAGCAGTGGTTCTCACGGGGTGGAAGTACTCGAAGCCATTCTTCGTCTCTAAATTGCACCAACTCAGAGATAGAAAAAGTTGGAATTAGATCTCGGAACGGATATGCATCAGAAGAATTTGATACAATCGCAATTGTGGGTTGTAGGCTCTCGACTATAGCTTGCGCTCGTTTGTTCGATGTCGGCGAAGACATCGGTAGCACGATTGCTCCAATTTTCAGAGCAGATATCATGCTAACAGCCATCCAAGAAGATTTCTCAAAGCTTAATATGACAATAGATCCGGGACCAACTCCTTCTTGTTGAAGGCGGCACGCTAAGCGGTTTGAAGCATTTTCCAGCTCCTCGTAGTTAAATCCTCTATCCCATGACGAAATAGCAATAGCATCTGGAGAGTTTACAGCTTGCTGGTCGATCAAATCAGTTATAAATTCATCGGCTAGCTCTGGCAAGGTTGTATTCCAGTTGGATATTTGCTTGAGGTCTCCTTCGCTACTTGAGGCAATATTGCGCAATCGTGACTTTGCCATTTGTTCAACGCAGAGCTGTCTTACCAAGTGCTCCAGCTGATGTGCAAAAAGTTGGGCTTGCTTCTGCCGAATAGCGCCTGAATCGAAATTTATTTTCAGTTTTAATCCAGAATCCTCTAGCTGACAGATTATCAGCATCCCAAACGAGTTGTATATGCCCATGCTGTCGTCCTGTCCGTCTTTAGTAACAAGGCTGAACGTAGATGTATGCTGAGAGTCACTCCTAGTGTCTAATTCGAGTAACTGGGATGTCTCATGCACACTTTCATTGGTTTTAAAAAGTATCTTGTTGCGCTCTGCATCATTTGTCTCCTGCTTGAATATGTCTTTTGGGGGATTAAGTTTGAGTGTTTTTGCTTGAGAAAAGAGACCACCATTTCTCTGACTTGTCCCTTGTGTAGCTGGCTGAATAACCAGGAGAGTTTGGAATTGGCTAGCTTCTTCGTTATCTTCTTGAGCGCGCTGAATACGCTGGAGGCCAAACTGTTCGTGGGCAGAGAGCTCTATGGCATGCTGCTGGACCTGTTGTAAAAGAGTTTCCACCGTAGAGTCCCAATGAAATTTCGTCCGTATCGGAATTGTAGCAATTGTAGGACCAGCGATTCGATCTATTCCGGAAACAGGGGCCTGTCTGCCACTTACAGTGGCTCCATACTTGACATCGTTCGAATTTGTATATGAGGCAAGTAACAATGCAAGCGCCGAGTGTATTACTGAAGATGGTGTAATACCGCTGCGTGGCCACTCCAAATCCGTGACTTCATGACTTATGTCGAGTTTTTCATTTGATACGTAGCCAGGAGATGGGAAAATGATGGCCTCGGAGTCAGCAAACTGAGACTTCCAGAAAATTGCTGCTTCTGGGCTGTCTGCTGACAAGGCATACTTGATAAATGGCAGGAAGGGTTCAAGGGGCTGCAATGTTCCTCCGATTTGTCGGTAAGATGCCTCGAGGGAGTCTAAAATAAGTGTTGTGGACCATCCATCAAATATGGCGTGGTGCATTTCCAGAACGAAATATGGAGAGTCACCTCGTATCACGCCTGCGCGGCATAAGGGAGTCCCCAACCCCATGGGCTGTGCTAGCTCCAGAAAGCTGTTGATATGTTGAAACTGTTGCAGCTGCACACGACTGTCCGCAACAACAATATGTACAAGGCCTTCCCCAGATAGATCAGCGATTCTTGTTCGAAGAATTGATGCGCTCGTGACGGTAGTTCCCCATGCACCCTGTAACCGCTCAATATCAATATCTTCGGGTAGTTCAAAGACGGTTCTCGAAACGTAGTCCATCCTCAATTTCGGGGATTCGCCTCCAGGACGTGACGCGCCCTCGTCTCTGCTCGTCATTGCAAGCATTCCTTGCTGTAATGGTGTGCAAGGATAAACATCTTCTATTTCGGCCACTTCAACACCACATAGGATTGCAGCCTCTTTACAAATATCCGTCTTGTTCTTTGTCCCAGTCAGCATGGAAAACGGCATTATCTCCTCAGCTTCGTGGCTGAGTGCTTGCTTCTCAGTCATCCGAGCGAGGTCTCTCAGCGTTGAGCTCCTAAAAAGGTCTGCAACGGTCAATGGCAATCCGTACTCTCGAGCCTTCGCAACCGCACGCATCGCAGCCACAGAGTCACCTCCAAGTCGAAGGAAGTTGTCTGTTGTGCTAATTAGGCCAAAGTCCAAGCCCAAGACCTCTGCCCATACCGTACTGAGCTGCTTCTCTTTGTCCGTAGAAGGCTCGCAATATTCTTTAACGGAAAAAATTGTTGATTGCAGCGAAATAATCTTATTCCAGGACATAGCGCATCCCATTTGTCGCAATGACCGGCGATCAACTTTACCGGTGGAGGCGACAGGGATATCGTCGATTGGGAGGTAGATGCTGGGGATCATGAAAGCTGGTAACACATCTCGTAACCTGTCTCCAAGACCATCCAGTAATTTTTTGACGCGTCCAATATCCATATTTTTCGCCGAGACAAACATAGCCAAAGAGAAGCCATCACTTCCAAGGGGCTGAATAATGTCGACAATAATTGGAAGAGAGTCGTCAAGGCAAGCACGTACATGATGCTCAACATCACCAATTTCGACCCTTTGGCCTCGTATTTTCAACTGAGAGTTATCCTTCCGGCCAACAAATAGCAGCCTGCCATCAGGCTTGTATTTTACAAGATCCCCAGTTTTGTAAAGTCTACCCCGCCGGCCGGCTCGGTTACTACTTCCTGCGAGTAGCCATGGGGGATTGTTGACAAATGTCATCGCTGTCTTTTCAGGATCTGATAAGTAGCCCTGACCAACTAATGGACCCTCGAGGTACAGCTCCCCAACTGCTCCTATAGCAGCAAGCCGGTCGTTATTATTAGGGTCGACAAGCCACGTAGAGAAACCAACTCCGGTACCGATATCTGGGCGACCCTCCTGGGATGAATTGATGACGGAGAAGGCGCATTTGAAAGTGCATTCGGTAGGTCCATAGGTATTAAGCAGCCTCACGCGTCCAGCCCATTCGGTCACGTTTTGCCGATATGGCATTTCGCCACTTAGAAGCACCGTCTCAATGGTTGGCGGTATCGGACTTATTGTTCGCAGAACAGTCGGGGTGATGTTGATCAAGGTCGCCTTGAAAGCAGTTATGGCGGACGAGAGATCGTTCACCATGTCCGGCTCTGAAGCAATGCAGAGACAGCCACCCGCGCATAGCGTATGCAAAAAGTTGCTCCATGCTACATCGAAGGAATACGGAGCAAAATCAAACACACGCGCTCCTCGGTGAAATCCAAGCTTCTTGCCTTGGTAGTGAACTGCACTTCTAACATTCGAGTGGCTAATACAGGCACCTTTGGGCTGCCCAGTTGTACCTCTACATAATCCCCATGTGTCAATAATACAATGCAACAAGCTAGAGATACACATGAAGTGAGAGCTGTTGTAGCCTGCTTCACACAAGCACCGCGTCCAGGTTTCCCAAAGGAAACTAAAAAGGGAAGAAACGCTGAGAACCACTTACGACGTGAACGATATATACACAATATCGGATGGCAAAATAGAGGGTAACGAAGATAAATGCTCTCTTGGGAGTTCCTGAACTTCCAACAATGTGTCATCAAGCTGAAGGATTGGCACATCCATCAACATAGTCGCCCTTGAAGCATATGTAGCTGATGAAACGATCAATCTAGATTTCGTCTGGTGGACGATTGATCGCAATCTTGTATCAGGCTGAGTCCCATCAAGGGCGATTGCGCTGCATCCTGCTTTGATCACACCAAGCATTGCGATACCAGTCCATCGTGACTTCGGACATAAAATCGGTATGTTCGACTTTGGTTCGATGCCAAATTCGAGAATACGATGGGCGACCTCGTTAGCCAGTTTGTCCAAATGAGAATAGGTGAAATCACCATCCCAGGCGCAAATTGCCAGGGCATCTGGCTGGTTCCGAGCTATTTCCGTGATGAGATCGTGAACGCAACCATCCACTGGAGGCGGTATCGAAGCATTCCAAGTCCATATCTGATCAAGGTCTTGTTCTGACACGGAATCACTCTTAGAGTTGGGTGGGTCGAATTGTTCATCCCCCATGACCTTGGCTGGGCTATTGAGGCCTTGTGTCTCGGACAAGTTCGAAAGTACAATTATGGTCAAATCTTGTAACTTGGCTTACGTTCTCCGTTGCTGTATACTTGCAATATTATTGACTGAGGTGCAGGTATAATGAAACACCCCTACTATGATTTCATGTTATTTGCGGAGCTGTTCCCAGGCGAAGATAAGTAGGTATTCAAGTTCCAGCTCATCCGTTTGTGTAGAAACAATCACGGCATATGGTGCGTTTTACCTGCAAGCTTCTGCGAATATTAGTAAAAACAAGCTCAAGATTGTGGTGGACAAGATAACGTACGTAAATGTCATTGTTTAGGCCGCAAGAGCTCTGTACCCTATAGCTTAGTGACTTTGATATATATAGTATCCTAGGCTAAACCCCATGCGTATTCATTAGATTTCATCTTGACTAAACATTCGTGTATTCCACAAACTACAAGGTGATGTTTTACCTTCGCAAAAATGAGATATTATGGGCCTCACAAAACAAAACTGCGGATGACACCTTGTGCTTATCGCGCATCCGCAACATGTGCTGACCCAATACAGCCAAAAACCAGCACTACCGGGATTTCTATTACCAATCTTATCTCCCATGGATGGATTTTAACCTGTTTACGGTGGCTAGTCACTCGCCATGGTGTGATACCCCTTGGGGCAGTTCAAATCGTTTCCCCGTACTCTAGCATGTGTCGAGTTTCCAAAAGATCGTGGACCTACTCCGTACTAGCAAAGAATATGCGGCCTTAGTTCCGAGCCGTCCCGACACCATGGCACGACTTGGGTCATTGTAACATTGCCTCCCTTGGAAGCCACAGCATGTTAAATACGACTTCTTACAACGAATAATTTTATTGCAATGCTCCGTAGCTTTTGAACAACTAGGAAGAATAAGGTATCTGATAGCCCTACATTGTCTAACATCAAACCATGTTCGAGCGGCTTGATTTCTCCAATTTTTATAGCACCAATCCCTCTGAGCGAGAGGGCTTTTGCCGTCAACTTGTGTCGAGTTTGAAGCAGTTTGGCTTTGCTAGATTGGCCAATATTGGCATTCCGCCATCAGATATCGACGGAGCCTTTGAGACAGTTGAGCAATCTTGTGTGCATTGAAATGCAAAGCGTACGCTAACCACTCGCTAGAGTCGAGAGTTTTTCCAGCTGCCTTTGGACCAGAAACTGAAGTCTCCCCACCCTCCCACAGCAAACCCCCACCGAGGTTACAGTGCATTCGGCATTGAGAATGTCTCTGCCGTCTCGAACCACCGCACGTCTGTCCTAAGGCCCCTGCTTAAGGATATGAAGGTTTGCCAGCTAGCACCAGACTTTCACAGATTTCACGCCCTGATAACCAATTCGCTCGACTAGGAATCATATGACATTGGATCACCACAAGATGCACTTTATGGCAACATATGGCCACCACCCGGTGTGCACGACGCATTTCAGCCCACTTTCACATCATTCTTCTTAACTTGCTATCGCGCCGAACTAGCCATCCTTGAAGCCATTTCCGTTGGCCTAGGGCTCCCCAGGCAGACTCTGAGTCAACTGCATTCCGAGCAGTCAAACGAACTGCGCTTGACGCATTATCCTGCCGTACCACGTGGCGAATTTTCCCACTCGACTCGCATTGCAGCTCACACTGATTTTGGCACTATCACATTATTGTTTCAAGACGACGTCGGTGGATTGCGTAAGAATTATGTTTAATTTTGTTTCTCAGTTGGCGCAAATCTCCCCCACTTTCCCTGCGCTTTCTTTGCCTAAGCTAGCCTTAATGAAGAAGCTGCTGATGTTTTCCCTAGAAATGGAACTGCCGTCCGGAAGTGGTGAATTTGTTGATATTGAGAGTGGAGGGCGTTACGAGTGTATACTCAATGTGGGAGATTGTCTGCAGATGTGGACCGGATTATGCAGCGCTCGGCATCGCGTACACTTGCCTGTCTTATTAGCGCAGGAAGATCAGACGAGACCAATGCAAGATACGGTGGATGAACGCTTCTCCATTGCGTATTTTGCGAAGCCTAATCGAGCGGCGAGTTTACGCCCATTGCTACACGACACAGCGAAAGCAAAAGACGTGCCATTTATGACAGCGGGCGAGTTTCAGCATATGAGAATCTCAGGAACATACTAGCATTCTTTGTAGGATAGGATACTGTAAGATGTATAATTTGAAGGATCCCATCTTGAAAGATTTCATCGAAAATGTCTCAGGAGGTTGCGTAGAGCAGTTCCCTAGCTACCCATTCCGGTTTACTAGGAGCGCATCGCCCTTAACGAGCATGGACCCCACGAAGCCAAGAATATAACACGCCATGCCGATAACGAATGGCAATCCGAGATACAACTTATTATCCCACCCAATGGCAATTGCAAAGGATCGGTTGAGTATAAACGCACCAGCGGCTGATCCTATACCATCACAAACCGCAATAATAGCATAAAGAACAGAGATATGCTCACGCTTAACTAGATCCGTTAGTAGAGACTGTAGAGCTGGCCGTGTGCTGCAACCAAGTGTGAATACCAAAAGCCCTGCGAGATTACAGTTAGCTGGATGCGAGTGAGGTGAGCGAGTAAATAATCCCGACCTGCAATAAAGGTCGCCAATGATTGAGATAACGCCAGAATGATGCAGCCAGCGCTCATGAACAAAAAACCATACTGGGCGATGAATAGGTCCGCTTTTGCAGATACAATATGGAGCCTGACTTCGAAAACTTTCTTCAGGATTGGTAGAATGACGATGAGAAGGATCAAACTTTCGATTGCTTGAATAGACAACGCTCGACTAGCCTGGCTACCAGTGAGAAAATAGGCCCACGTAAGAGGAAGGATGTGGATCTGTAACTGACTGATGCAAGCGATAGGCCAAATTTTTTAGGAATATACTGAAGCATTAGTTCGGTAACAGGGTTCACGAGCTTGGCCACAGGGACTGTAGCAAGTAGTGCAACAACATTACTGTCTTGCAAAAGTTCCGAAAGAACGTGGCTGCTGCCTCGAATGGACCCGAGAACCTTTGTTGCTGATCCTCTCACCGACTCGTTCCCATCTCTTGGTAGTGGAGCGGCAGGATGAGTCGCGCAGGGGCGGAGGATAGAAAGCGTGGCAAGGCATAAAAGGCCGACGGGAAAATTTATAATCATAGGCGTAAATAGAAGGTTGTGGTCAAGTAATTGCGCCGCTACCATGATTGATATGATTTCGGTCAGGAGCTGTGCAGCCATGAAAAAAAAGAAACAAAGAGATCGGTGGGTACAGTTAGTGTCCATAGCCCCAAATTGGATGCTGGCGTGGGGGACTTACCTGCTGGAATCCGGAGTACTTTTCGCTGCAATTGAGTATATGATTGATGAGAGAATCGGTGATCCGCCACCGATTATCCTGAATAGCGGTGCTAGCACGGCGCTCCATATGGGGAAAAACTGCCAACAGTAGCAAACCACAATAATCCATGCGCAGGAGAGCAAATATCCTATAACGTTGATCCCAGCAACCAGGCGCTCGCCAAAGCGGTCAACAAGTAAGCCGTATGGGAGTGTAAAGACTAGGCCAACAATGGCTTCCAAAGCTGCCAAATAGCCACGTAGGTGTGCGAGCCGCTGCTGAATGCTTGGTAGCTTGCAGAGATGCTCTGGAATGTTGCGATAATATTCTTCAGATTGGGGGTCGCTTTGGAGAAAATGCTCACGACAAATGCCAAGTTCGACAAGACGAACTGTTGATATATATCTCAAGATGTCAGCGAATGCATATAGGACGAGAAAAGTTGCTGCCAAAACGGCATTTTGAATAGCAACTTTGCTCCATTTGAAGATCTCTGCTCTCTGTTGCTCTCTGCTCTCTGTATCTTCATCAGATGCCTGTATGAGAGGTGAAGACTCTGGGCCATCATCTGGTGCGGGCATTGTCAGCCGTTACTTGGAAGTTCCATTACCACCTAGGATATTCTCTTTCTTGTCTTGGTGATCCGAGCTTTGTTTACGGAACCCTGCCGTTCTTCTTCCCCATGTGGAGATCCGCCTTTATAGGTAGTTGGCCGATAATAAGAGAAAATAAGACAACTCACGCTACTCCAAGATTTCGTATACGAGCAGTACGGGGCTATTATCCAGAACAAAAACACAAATAGACTAGGGAGGTGGATGCCGAAGCATCTTTTCTCTCGAGCAATGGAGGAACCTTTGTTAAAGCCCGGGAGCTGTGGAGACGACGTGTGCAAGCGTAGCTTTAGTCCATCGATTCGATACCCTTCGCTTTACCCCTGTAATACAACACTTACATACCTAGTTGGCATTTAGAACGACCCCTATAAGCAGTAAGATTTTGGCTAAATCAAGTCTATTACGCAATTCAATAAGCGAGTCATCAAATGGTACATGATCGAATATGGAAATTAAGACTTTTTTTTTAGTGCATCTCTCTTTTGTAGAAGTAAAGATCAGGAAACTGCAATACGCAACATCGTTCGCATTGAGTATATCGCGCCCAGCAATAATAAGCACCAAAAAAGTGGGTATTCATTTACTAAGTCATTTGTCTTAATATCAAGTCAGCACACATTATTGAACAGTTATCATAGAGGTTATCTTGAAGATTCTTGATAATACTTTATTCAACTATTCTGCGCCTAATACACTCAAATAGTTCCCGGATGAGACTGCGACACAACCCAATTTGAAAGCTATGGAATCTGGAAAGCCAACGCCCAATCAACTCACATTCATAGGAGGCGGATGTCTTGCACAGGCCCTCATAAGTGGAATTTATTCGACAAATAGTAGCTGGAGAGATGGATGCAAAATCTCAGTTACAGCTCGTCGACAGGAGCAGATCGACGAATTGAAAGCGAAGTTTCCCCTTGCTACTGTTACGAATAATAATCTGGACCCGACCATTTGGAGTACGGTCACCTCACAACAATCCGACTCTCATGTTGTTCTTATCTGTACTCTCCCAATAGATGTGCCAAAGGTCTGCCTCGAGTTGGCCGGCATCATTAAAACTCTAGATGTAACATCACGGCCAACTGTGGTTACAATGTGTCCTGGAATTTCAGTAGCTCAGCTCCAGAGCTGGCTTCCTGAAGAAACTCCAATTGTAAGATCAATGCCCAATACTCCTGTGATGTGTCGTCAAGGAGCTACGGCTTTATTTCCAAGCGACAGAGCACTCTCACGGATAGAGCTTGTCGCCGCCGTTTTCCGCGAGGTATCTCCAGCAATTAGCGTCCTTCCTCAGGAATCTCTACTCGATGTAGTTGCAGCAATATCTGGGTATGTTGCATACTTTTTTTCATTTCTATTGCTTTGTGGATGTAAAACATGCCGAATATGCAGAGATCATGACGTGCATAATTGGAACGGAAACGAGCCTACATGTTTTGCAAATAGGTATGCTATATATTCTGTGCTAACTCTTGTCAGTTCCGCCCCGGCACACTTTTATTATCTTATCGAATCCATGATTGCTGCAGCAGAATCCCATGGTTTGCCGACAGATATTGCCCGCAGTTTGATCGTTCAGTCTTGCGTGGGCTCCGGGTTGTTATCGCAGGAAACAGATAGGTCTATACATACGTTAAGGAAAGATGTTTGCGTTCCGGGAGGAAGCACGGAGAAAGCCATTAACTATCTCGCGGAAAACAGCTTTCCAAAAATCGTACAGGATGCTGTTGGAAAAAGTCTAAGAGCAAATAGGGAAATGGGGCGTGTTGGTTGAAAATGTAGCCAATACTGCTGGTTGTCTGTCGTTATTCTAAAAGTACGTAACTGTACATATGCCCACACCTGCTGCTCATTAGGTATATCACTCAACTGTGTTTAAGCTAAGCCGCCTTAAAACTCTCCGAAGCGGAGGCGCTGGTGTCAGAATAGGGTTATGTGCCTGAGTATAGCTATTGGATTGTCCATCTTAACTCGGGCTGCAAGATGTATTTATAGTGGATTTAAACAAAGTGATAATTGACATGCTTGTTAGGTGATTGAGTTATGGTATTGTTGTATTTGAGCCACCAAAATATTACAGCAAACGCTAAATAAGACACCCCTAGGCCGAATCTTCGATGCTTTGCAGATACACCAGCTCATGGTAGCGACCCTTCTGTTTTATTAGCTGATGATGAGTTCCGCTTTCTACAATACGGCCTTGGTCGAATACATAAATGACGTCGGCCTTTTGAATCGTACTGAGACGATGAGCCACTGCGATGGTTGTGCGGCCTCGCATCGCAATATCTAAAGCTGCTTGGACCACTCGCTCTGACTCCGAGTCAAGAGCCGAGGTTGCTTCATCAAGTAAAAGGATTTTTGGATCTCGAAGGAGCGCCCGGGCAATGGCAACACGCTGCTTCTGTCCACCGGATAACATGCCACCCTTGTTACCAACCAGTGTGTCCAAACCCTCTCTGTAATGCTAGTCAACAAAAGCAAAATTACAATTGGGAAAGAAGAGTGGTTGGGTCACAGGGAATACGTACGGGAGCGAAAGAATGAAGTCATATATGTTGGCATCTTTACAAACCTTTATCACCTGCTCCTCCGTCACGCTTAGATCGTTGCTGCCGAGGAGAATATTGCTGCGAATAGTGCCTTGATAAAGCGTTGGCTCTTGACTGACGAGAGCGAGATGACTTCGATATGAATTGACATTCAGGTGTGAAATATCCTTGCCGTCGACATATATACAACCCGAAAGTGCATCGTAGAAGCGCTCAAGCAGCGCAATCGTTGTACTCTTCCCACATCCACTGGCGCCAACCAAAGCCACGAACTGCCCAGGTTTGACTGTCAGGCTAAGACCAGAAAGCACGGGCTGTGTGGGGCGTGTAGGATATCTGAAGTGCACGTTGCGGAATTCAATAGATCCTGCAACGTTGTCGATGTTATCGCCTTTCTTAGACCATACGTCAATCGAGGGTTTGCGGTCGAAGAGCTTTTTCAGCTCAGCAGCTGCATTCTTGGCTTTTCCGATATCTGGAGCGTTGGAGAAGACTGAGCCTGCGGCTTGAGCGCCATATATGACTTCGCTGAAGCAGACGAAAAATTGGAAAATGGTATACTCGTGCTTACCGAGTAGTGTGCCACCATACCAGAATCCCAAGGCCATGCAAAAAAAAGTAAGTGCTTGTGATAACGCATAAAAAATCGAGGACTTCAGCACGGAAAAAAAACCACTCCGTGCTTGATCATCTAGCTGGGCTTTGTAGGTGGCGAAAACATCGTCTTCACGACAGAGCGAAGCCACTGTGCGGATAGCCGAGGTTGCCTCGCAAGCGTAGCTGGCAGACCTTTCGTAAGCCTTCTTGGACTGGGCTTGGAATCGAGCAAGCATCGAGACCCTGCAAAAGCCACAAAACAAGAGTACAGGCACGATGGAGATACATACTAGAGCCAGTTTCCATCCAATGGCCAGGGCAACGACCATTGATGCCGTCAGCGTCGTCGACACCATTAGAATAGTGCCTAGTACTACTCCACTGATACCTGACAGGTATTTGGTTTCAGTGGAGAGAAAGGATGTCAGAGCACCAGTGGTATGTTCGTCAAAAAAGGTAGTGTCTTGTCGTAGTATAACCCTGAAAGTTTTGCTCCTAGTGCGGCGAAGTAACCTTTCTGAGCTGATTCCAAAACAGACGCCTTGTATAGAAAAGAGGACAAATTGGGCAACACCGAGGATGAATAACATGAGAGACCAAAAATTGGCATCCTGCCTGAGCTTCTTGTAAAGGGGCGGTGGTAGTGATAATGTATTGATCGCCTTGGAATAGATAACAGCCTGAGAGGGCTGGCCACAGCCAGCCAAGATTGCAAAGGCAAGGCCAATGATCATCAATATGAGCTCAGGCCGATTAAAAGACGCGGTGAACTTGATCAGGTTCCATGGTAATAGATAATTTTCAGCCTCGGTCATCTTTTCAGTCTGAGAGAGGATTGATGGATTGGCCAAATTTTGCTGCCTGGGTGTTACCATTGACTTTTCATTGTACGTCGTCGTCTCGGATACTCCGCTTTGAGATGTTGGGACCCTGGAAATATTGTCTATAGAAATACCGGATTCTGCGGCTTCTTCTTTTTCCGCAAACGCTTTTCTCTTGCGTTGGGCTTCGTTAAGCTTACCAGACTTCTGGGCTTCCACGAGGTTGAAATATTCGCCTTGTGCGCAGAGTAATTCTTCATGGGTCCCTTGTTCCGCGACCTTCCCATCGACTACGACGATAATATTATCGGCCGTTTTTATGGTGGATAGTCGATGTGCAATTGTGATAGTGGTGCGCCCCTCGGCAGCTTTGTCGAGAGCAGCTTGTACGATTTCTTCAGATTTGGTGTCTAGCGCCGACGTGGCTTCATCCAGTAATAGAATCTTCGGGTCTCCAACGATCGCACGAGCAATAGCAATTCGCTGTTTTTGGCCGCCTGAGAGCAAGAAGCCTCGTTCCCCAACATGCGTGCCATACCCATCCGGCAGAGAAGTAATAAATTTGTGTGCGTTGGCCATCTTGGCCGCTTCTTCAATCCGATTTTGTTTCGCTTCTTCAGGCTCATTCTCAAATGGAGTGCCAGTCAGGCCAAACTTTATATTTTCAAAAATCGTAGCGGAGAAAAGGACAGGCTCTTGTCCAACGAGCGAGATTTGGTTACGAAGCCACCGAAGGTTTAAGGACTGTATATTATGCCCATCCAGGAGGATCTCGCCGCCTACGGGATTGTAAAATCGTTCTACCAGCCCGATAATAGTGCTCTTCCCAGAGCCAGAAGGTCCCACAAGTGCAGTTGTACGACCAGCTGGAATGAGTACACTTATGTCATCCATCACAAGGATATCAGGTCGAGAAGGATATCTGTGTTTTACGTTTCGTAGTTCAACGGTACCCTCAACATGTTTGAGCGTTTCTCCGTCTTCAGCCGCCGGATCAAGAGGCGATTGGCGATCAATAGTGCTGTATATTTTGGCTGCGGCAGCCACAGCGCTATTGAAAGCCTGGCTGTTCGGAGCGACGTTTCCTAGCGAGTAAGAACCGGTGAGGATAGCCATAAGGATGGTCAAGACCTGACCAACGTCGGCCTCCCCATTGACAAGAAAGCGCGATCCTTGCCAAAATCCAAGACCATAGTTCCAGAACATTATAGCGTAAAGAGAGCCGATCATGACCGCTTGGATGATCTGCATTTTGATACCGGATCTTTCAGCTGCTATTAAGTGCGAATCATATTGTCGTGCGAGCCTATCGTGGGTTCCAAACGCGGTGGCAGTTCGGATAGAGCTTATGACTTCTTCGGCAACAGTGCTGCCGTTGGCAAGGCTTTGAAATGACAGCTTGCTGAAATGAATAATAAAATTAGAACCTCCACTCATGATCAGTAGCAAGCATACAATTGTAGATGTACAGATGAGGGCCAGTTTCCAATATTCAACGTAGGCAATGATGAATGCGGTAATAAATGTGGCAATTGCTGTGAGAGTAAGGCCAATCTTTTGAGATATGCCATCTTGAATGAGATTGGTGTCAGCAGTTATGCGTGTGGTAATCTCACCAGCTCCAAGATTATCGAAATAGGCAATATTCTGACGAAGAATAGCTTTGAGATATTCTTGCCGAATTTTTTGAGTGATATGCTCTCCGGTGTATATAAAACCTACGGTCGAGACGTAGACTGTTACGAATTCGGCAATGCCGATGTAGACAAAGTACAGAACATTCTTATTCAATTGCGCCTCAAAATCATGATACGCTATAGCATTAAGAGATATCCTCTGAAATGCCGATGTTAATTGCCCAAACAGAATCTGCACAATAAACTTCAGGTCAGTAAACACAGAGAGAGAGAGACATGAAGGGGGGAATCACTTTAGTATTCTACATACAGATAATAGAGGAAGTATAGCACCAGCAGCGATAGCGCAAAGAGCACTGATGGTGATGATGAGGCAATCCCAAACGTCTGCATAACGGTAGAGCGTGAAATAATTTACGCCGACATTGGGTGAGTCAAGCTGAGCCTTGATGATCTGCGTCTCATCTAATTTTAAGCCGGCAAGAGTTGATTCGTGATGAGGCAGCGTGAGAACGCCGTTATTGGTTTCTTCATTGCCACCAAGGCGCGATTTCAGTCCCTCGCGTCCAGCGACCGGCGCGTAGGCAGCATCAGCATCTGCGGCTTTCCCCAAAAACTCGCTATCCCTCTTGCCAGGTGGCCTATCCATGCTTAGTTTCAATCTAGCATCAGAATACATGCAACTCTCATGCCCTTATCACTCTGGTATGTCGTAGGGTAAGGTATCTACATTCACATAGGCTTCATATGAAAAAAGATGGATCTGCAATAAAGATAACAATAAGGGGACTGAAGCGCATATATAGGCAACCAGTATACTGCAGAAATGGGGGCTCCTAAATTCTAGCAGGTACCTTGGAACCCTGTTGGAACTTTTGGTATAGCTCGATACCGTTCCGCCACACCCTACTGAGGTGTCTATATACCAAGTAATACGGGGCGAACCAAATATGTGACTAGTACCAAATGAAAATAAGTATATTAGTCGGACATATGTAACACTTGTATATTTATTATTATAACAGGCTAGAAAAAAAAAAAAAGAGTCCTATTA
>ANCB02000445.1:0-27896 GCA_000331835.2 Trichoderma hamatum GD12 | reverse complement strand
GGGGGGGGGGGGAGTCGGTAGGCTCTTCCTGGAGCGTACTCTTCGATCTGTCCTCTAATAGACATATAAATGACTGTGTTGCTGTAATGAATAATAGACAGGTAGGCTTACATACACGCTGAATAAAAGAGTAGCTCAACGGAACAACTATAGATTCCTCGGCATATGGAATTGATAACAAACTGAGAACAAGGGGTCGACGGCCTTGAAAAAATTCAACAAACCTCTGCATAATATGGCGCTCAATAACACCAGTGCCACTCGTTGGCAGGTCGTGATAGACAGTCATTTATATGGGACACCACTTGTCCAAACAGTCTATATACACCTCCATATCAAACTGGACTTTCCAGACTTCAACACTACCAATGCAGCAGCAATCACGCGATTCTTCAAATGCCATAGAATTAAAGCAAAAACAAGCCAATAACACAGTATATTAGGACATCCATTCCCCCCATCCCTCAAAATCACTCTACTTTTTAAATTTTCATGCCCACATCCCCCTTCGGACAAAAACATCAGAGCATTCTCATATCTCAGCAAAATCAACCTGTAGCCAACCACCCACCACCGTCCCTCCAATTTGTAAAAAACAAAAGAGTCCCTCCCAAACCCTTTCCACCTTATCCTTCTTTGCCCCTGTATGCTTTCCATTCACCCCATCCATTCAACCCCCTTTCCCTTTCCATCGTCAAAATTTCATTTGCCCAAAAAAAGTTTCCCTCAAAAAACTCGATTCAGCCCAACTCCCGCCAATGTCCCCCGCTCCCAAAAAATGCTGCTACCTTTGACACCTTTCTCTTCTGAACTTCCGGAATGCCGAAATGATAAAGAAGAAGAAAGAACGAAAGAAGAAAAAAAAAACGAGTGTACGAAAAGTACAATATGAGAAGAGAGAATGTCCTATGTAAAAAAAAAGAAAAAGGATTGACAAGGTAAGAAGACACAACTGCAAAATGGAAAAAAAAAAAAAAAAAGAGGAAATAAGGAAAAAGGTAAGAGAATCAGACCAGTAAAAAGCAAGTTAACAAGGAGAAAGAGTTGAAACAAAAATCAAAAGACCCCTGGGTTAATCTGAGCGAAAAAACCGACACCGGTGAACTGGATAATTGAGTCAAAAACAAGGCCAAGATATACCCTTACACTCCCTTTCGCTATGCACCAGCACCGGGACAAAGGATTCCAGCAAAAATGCCACGTCCGACCGATAATCGAGTCCACACAACCTTATTTCCCTTGCCAAGAACCATGTTTTGCCCCCCTTTAAAGCGCGAAAGAGAACCAACAAATTTTTACTTTCCTCAGCAATGCTTGTACCACAAGACTCGTTTTGACCCAGAACAGCCGTGGTGTATTTCACTTTTGTCTTCCAGCCCTCGAAACAATACCACAGCCCCGCCTAAAACATATCCGACACTCCGTCCTAGTCCTCCAAAAAACAAACCAAATTCACACCAGCCCCTTTCCCTTGAAACAGCATGCAAGCCAGGTCCAGAAGGTATTTGCCAAGGTCAAATGCTCTATGTTCATCATTCCAAAGTCGTTACATAGGAACGAAAATGATATACCGAAAGGTACATAACTAGTTGAGTTAAAGATCATGATCTAAAAGACAAGCGCCTGTCGATCTCGTTTAGACGGGCGACTTGCTTGGGGTAGCGCCGGCACCGTTTTGGCGAGCGTCACCGCTGACGGTGAGACCACCGATACTACTGGTCAGGAAAGCAAAGGGGTCGCTCTCATTGTTGCCAGGGTTACCGCTGTTGTTGTTGTAAAAGTTGTTGCCTGGTCCGCCGGAGACGGGTCCGTTAGTCGCAGATTGGAAAGCCGCCTCTGCAGCCCTGCTATCAAAGGGGCCAGCAGCGTGGGAGCCGGGAGCAGAAGGGAAGCCCTGAGAGTTCAGAGAACCCGGGTAGCCGCCAGCGCCGCCACCCAAACCTGAGGGCAGAAAGTGGCTAGGGGGGCCACCAAAGTGCTGGTTGTAGCCGCCTCCTGATCCAAAAGATCCTCCGGAACCAAATGGGCCTGGGCCTGGCGTACCTCCCATCGATCCCTGGCTCATACCATACTGTGAGCCATTGTCCATGGGAGAAGGATAGCCAGAGTCCGCAACAACGGCAGCGCCAGCGCGACTGGCACCACAACGAAGACAGCAGACATTCTTTGCAAAGTTGTGGTATCCACAAACTTCATTTCCGCACTTCCAGTCACCAGCACGGAAAGGCACAACACCGCCACCGCCCATACGTCCACCGTGTCCCATGGGACCGTGGTGACCACCGTGGTGCGGAGGGGGCATCATGGCCGGAGGTCCATATTGATATCCATAGCCGCCGGGACCTCCCATTTCACCAGGGCCACCGCTTCCAACAGCAGGGAACGAGCAACGGAAGCAAGCCGTGCGTCGCTGGAAGTTGGAGAAGCCACAAGAGGGGCAAGTCCAGTCACCAGGTCGGGGGCGGTTTTTGCTAGGAGGGAAAGGTGTCAAAATATCTTGAGCGCGATCCAGCACACGGCTAGAAGAGGGGGAAACTTCAATGGCCTTTTCGTTCAGCGCACGTCCGTTCATGCACAAGCTCTCAGCAGCCTAGTTGAAGTCAGTATACAAAGCATCCATCAGCTGAAAAGGGGGGAGCAAGGTGGTGTATAGGGGGGGTTTGACTGGAGATGGCATCTGGGAATGCACGCTGTAAACTCACTTCTTCATGGGAAGAGAAAACAGCAAAACCTGTGCCGGTGGGCTTGTGCTGCTCAGGGGTTCGAAGTGTCCAGAACGCAATAGGGCGACCACCAAACTGGGTGAACCAGCTCTCCAGCTCAGACTGAGTAGTATCATGCGGCAGACCAGACATGTGCAGGACCTTACTCCTCTCCGAAAGGAACGCTCGGACATCTGCCCTGGCATCCATAGGTCTGGTCAGAACATCGGGGTGATCGTGCGGCGGTTGAGACTTGCGAATCAGACCGCGGAGAACGCGAGCCAGGGTAACGGCTTCCTCCATGGCACGGCGAGGAGAGGCGGGAGCTAAAGCCTGGAGATGGAAAGGCAGATTGTGTTTAATGGGAGCGCTAGACTGCACTGGCTCGACCTCAAGAGCGGCGCAGATGTTTGACAGCATGGAGGGTCCAAACGGCAGAGATTCTGGGTGGTGCTGTTGCCAGCGTTGGTATTCAGTTCGCAAATCGAAGGTGCGAGAGTGCTGCAGGTAAGGAGGCAGCACAACTGCCTTGTCGCGGGCTTCTCGGGGGAGCTGAACTCGGAGGTCCCAAGCATCCAAAGTGACAAAAACAAAGTCGAGATTCTTGGACGTCAGGTACTCGGTAGCAAACGTGTCGAATCGAGTGATGGCATCCCTAAAAGTACCGGCATTTCGAACATGTTCCCATGTCAGAGTCGTTAGGCTCGCTGTAAGAAGGTGAGAGAAAAAAAAATTCGGTCAGCCCCAGTGTTCAATGATTTTCAGCGCGAGAAGTTTTAGAAATTTTAGTCCCCTCCAACTTCTCTGGAGCCGCGCAACATGGCGGGGGGGGAAAGCAGGCGCGACAGAGCATGCCAGAAAAGACGACTCGCAGGGCTGAAAACTTACTGCATAGTGGGGTGATGGGAGTGTTGACAGGCTTGACAAGAACGCTCTCGTGGGTGATCTAATGCGATGGCCGCAAAGTTAGCGATGCTTCAGCTGCGTGTGGGCACGGTGTTGTGGCCCGGTAGTGGCGCAGGGGGAAAAGCGGATTTCTAACCTCCTCAAGAGTGCTGGCATCAACAAGAATCCATCCAAGCTCAATGACCTCAGCGGAATCCTTGGTCACATAGACACCGTGTTCATCGCAGGTGGTCGCAACGTGGATCACGACGTAGCGGTCGACGTTGAGCTGGGGCACCTGCTGCGAAGTCATGATGGCGACGGGTCTGCCGGCTCAAGGCAACTGGCGTTTGCAGGGTGCAGGCAATGACTGTCGATGCTGAAGCGATCGCCGGGCCGCTCGCAATGGCTTGTCGTGAGGGTAGAGAGTATGAAAACGAGGAGCGGTAGCCTCAGACCCCAGCCGGCTCGAAGAGTTGACGGGCAGGCGGGAAAAAAGGGCGATGGAGGTTGTAACGGGGGGTACAGCCACTCGAAACAAGGCTTCAGGAGGCGTGGTGAGCAAAAAGAACAGCCGTGGAAAAAAAGCTTGGAGCTCCGGGTCGACAGCCGGGAGAAGGAAAAAAAGTGAGCACACAATGAAGGGTCAGACAAGTGAGAAAAGATTGGCCGCGCCCTGCCAGAAATGCGCAACACGCCCTCGCAACAGTCGAGCTCTAGGTGGATGAAGAAAGACTGCAAAATGAGAGAATGGGAGGTTTGAAAGAGACCGCTGGCTGAGCGGGAAATTGGTGGTCCAACACTTTTCTTTCTCTGCAGATGCAGCCAGCGCTGTAGTTAGCTCCAGGTACCTGCCCTGCCTGCTAGCCCAGCCAGTTTACCAGCGCGGAGTACGAGGTGCATGTAGCGGTACTTGGCTGGCCGGCATAGGCACGGGGCTTGTTCAGGGCTCTGTAGCGGCGGCCGGCGGGTGCATGGGCGGGCTCAGCGGCACTTCAGCGGCGCTCAGTGGCAAGCTACAGGCACTAGTGGACGCGCAGCGGATGGCCAGCGCAGGGCGCTCGCTGTGCTGGAACCCTGCTAGCCCTGCTTGGCCAGCCTGGGGACGCGGCACAGCTACCGCCAGCAGGTATCAGTACGAGCAGTACCTGGCGGAGAACCCTACGGAGTCCCTCCGGACCGCTTATCGGGGCTGGCTGGCTGTGTCCCACCAAACGGGGTCTTTTTTTCTTCACGACGCAAGGGGCCAGTATCCGGTATGTCGGAGACGGTATGATTTCATCAGCGAGAGCTTGTTTGAGCCTCTCGAGCTGCTGCAATGCTGTTGATAGAGACGCATTCTTTGCTTACATTACCGCGGCCAACCCTGTCTGTGCTGCCTGGCCGTGCAAGCGCAGGTGTTGGTAATACCAGGTAGATCCCTGGCTGTCCCAGAACATCATTCCACTGCCTGTCTGCAGCGCACCAGTCTCGGCACTCTGCTGTTGCTTGTACACCGTAACTTGCTTCGGCTGTCAAGGTGGCCTTGCGTCAAGTTCCCCAGATCTATGTTGGGTTATACGGAGCACAGAGTACGGAGCCGTATATGATCGGAGGACAAATTGGCTCGATAGGCGAACCTCGGGGAGAGACAAGCAGCCCTCTCCACAAAACAAAGAATCAGCAATCTGATGCCAATAGTATCATTGACTCTGGAGTATACGTCGATTTAATCAGCCTATGGCGAGAGTGAGAGCCCGTATACGTCACCAGCCTCCTTTACTATTGCCCACTGCAGTTGGGCCCTTCTACATGTGTTCTGTATAATACCTATATAGGTATTGCTCTTATTGTCTCATCAGTGATCAGCATGAGCAGGTGACGATTCGCTGTCTCCGCAAAAGCCAACAGCAGCAGTATTTTGATTAAAGGAGAACACTCACCGCTGCCAGACGCTGGCATCCTGGAGCAGCGCTATGCGTAGTTAGCGAATTTCTTACTCGAAATGTACTGTCGGCTGGGTTCGAAACAACAAGCTACAACCATGCCAATGCTCTGAGTCGATTATTCGGCAGCAGTTGGCATATATAATCTATAGAGGGCTAGCTGATGTGTTGGAAGACAATCTTGTCTCGTGTTCCGCTGCAGGCATTGAAGTCAAACGCGAGGCGCCAGACTTGAGTGGCGAGACAGAGTTGGCATCTGTGGCGCGGATCTCTGGCGTCCCCTGTGTTTGTTACCAAACATACCTATATTCTACGGAGTATAAAGTGGTGCCTGGTATTAATATTATTCATCGAACTGGGAATTGCTGCAGCAGCTAGTCGGAGCTGGGCTTGGTCATCAGTGAGCGGAGCTTGACACAGTGTGCAATGCCTTGCGGCATCAAGCTGAATCAGGTTTTGACAGGAGCTTGTGTTGGGTGCAAAATGACGAGTCTCATGCAATCATGACCTCTTGAGGGACCGCTTTCTCCTCCGTGTTCGGTATAGAATACCCGAAATCACATAGCTTCCCGTAGCTCTTCTCTGCTCCTTTGGTCGAGCAAAGCGATGCCAGTCACTCATCAAGTTGAACTTACGCACAAGCACTTCGCCAGAGTACAACGATTTGTTTTCCTCCCCTTCCTACTAGTGACCGCGAAGTAATTTATGGAAGACTAACTCCAGAACATATCCCGTTAAAGATTCGGGCTGTTTTAGTCAGAGCACTAAGAGCAGCTATCTGCTCCGTATGGCCATCGGTAGTCGGGATTACCCGCTCTGCGAGTCGTCCAAGGCACGGTCGAGGGCAAGCGGCCTCTTTCTTATTATTGTTTCCACAATTAAAAAAAAAATGAAAAAAGGAGAGTCGCCTTACCGACTTAGCAGAGGAGCCATCTAGCAGGCCTGGAGAGTGGAAAGTGGCCCGATTTGAGCCCGCGGATAGAAGAAGGGCAAGACTCCGGTGCAGTGGACGGCGCTCAGAGTCGGCAAACCAGTCGCGGCGGGCGATGACGGGGCAGCAAAGAAATACGCTTCCTTCTCTAGTTTTTAGCGTATTTTAAGGCAGGCCTTCAGACGCGTCTTGAGCTGTCTTTATGTCTTGGATGACTGGGGGCCCCCTTGACAATGTCAAGTTTCGGATCAACCACGAGGCCATTACGGGTAACGGGTTGCTGGTTCAGCCGTCTAATTGGTGCCGCCACCATTGACCCAGAGACCAGTTTCTAGAACGATGTCAGAAGCGCTGGGATAGAGACACTGTCTTGGATACCTGCCACCCTGGCCGCGTCGCTTACATGTACCCAGTCGCGTATCACCAGCTGTCATGCGTCGCAGAGTACAGTCCCAAACTTGTAGATAATGACAGTTTCAGCAAATAGATTGGACGGCTTGATGGGATGTCGAATTCTTTTACGCAAGTAAATTTGTAAGCCTAGGAAGCATCACCTTTGTTTGGCTGCTATGCCCTTAGCGTTGACGCATGCCGCAGGAGTTAACGGATGCAACCTACCTTTGTTCCGGTCTTAAGCTGAGTCTTGGCTGGCAATGTTTCACTTTTGCTCCCCATATCATTGTTTTGGCGTCCATCATAAAAAGGCCGGCAAGGATCCCCGTGGTCGATAGCAGGCAACGTCTGATAAACCGGGTGCTTCAAGTCGCCGGATAGCCGAGGATGTAAGGGCCGGCGCAATATCATTTTGCTGGGCTGTGTTCATAGGCCGTGAATAATGTCGAACCAGCCGGTTCTCGCGGATCTGCGGGCATATCTGCGAGCATATCTGCGAGCATTGAGCATTAATATTATCTAACCCTACTGCTCAGAAGGTAAGATTTGTATCCCATCACTTACCATGGCACACTGCCAGATATTCAAGCGATGGTCGAAGGAGCCGGGCGTTATAGGTCCTGCCTTAGCCGGGTGGGTGTGCCCGAGTCGTTGCATTGGCGACAAACTGCTGAGTTACGGCGTCGCTTAGATGATGGGAACCATCGGGCGCATTGTGAGGTAGCTCTCTGAAGGTGTTAAGCTGAGATTGGTTCTCGAATAATCGTGAGGCCATCGTTATAATGTTAAGGCAGCGAGGACAGGTAGCATCAATAAGTAATTCAGAACAATCCTCCTGACTGTAATCCAGCAGCGACTTAACTCGCCTTCTTGAACGCCTTTTGCGAGTATCAACATCCGCAGAAGCAGGCGAGAGGCTTGATATTTTATGAATGCGACAACAAAATGAATCCAAATGTTTACAGAAAAAAAAAAAAAAAAACATCTGGCTTGAGCATTCCAATTGAGTTTGAAGCTACCAAGTAGGCTGCTCCTTCTTAAAGTGAGCAGCAAAGCCGCCCACGTGCGACTACGTCATGTACCCGGCTCTTGTCTGCGTCATTCATGGCGCATCGCGGGAGGCGATTGCCGGCTACAGTTGGTGGCCATCCGAGGAACAGCGTGATGGTGGTCGATTGCGTGAAGTCAATGTCAGCGTGACTTGCACATAGCCTGGTTACGCAATAAGAAGCTAGAAAGTTTAACCAGCCATTGCATGCCAACCCGGTTCTCCTGTGGGCTGATCGCATGTAATAAATGGAAGCTTGTCTCCTCCCGCCGATTCGACGGTTGATCTTTCGCCCTTCTTTTTTGTGACTTGAGAAAGAAAACTCTATGCTTAGTTCCATGCAGAGTATAGATTCCTAGATCTCCAACTACACGTCTATTGCACAGAATCTTTATTGAACCTGTATACTCATCGCACTTGTCACTATGGGTTTTTGTTCGGTCTTTTGGGTCGTATTGATCACCCTCATCTGTATGTTGAGACGTCAAATTTTAGACTTGTGCCGTGCTAACTATGTTGCTTAGTCCCTCCGCTCGGCGTATGGGCTGTAGCGGGATGTGGAATGGGTAAGTTTATTCGTGATGTTGGACATGATGAAGGGGCTCAGGAAATATACTAAAGCGCTACAGATTTGGTCATCAACATATGTCTGACGCTTCTTGGATACTTGCCCGGCCATATACACGCGTTTTATATTGAATATGTCTATTACGACAGGCGGCACCAAGCCCGCGAAGGTTATGCTTCACCTCGTCATGCTCCCGGCATTTACTCCGAAAAGGTGCAAAACGGTGGGCAGGCCTTCCGACGGGATTACGGAACGATGCAATCGGCACCGGTACCTCCAGCTGCGCAAACTGGGCCGGCGCCGATTGGTGGACAGCCGTACGAAAGCCAAGCGTATGGAAACCAGCCATATAATCAAGGATATGGTAACCAAGGATATAGCAACCAAGGGTATAACCAAGGGTATAGCAACCAAGGGCACGGCAACCAACAAGCAGGATATATCTGAAGCCTCGATTTCGATATGGAGGCCGAGAAGGCTGCTCGAGTGGAAGAGAGGGCTTGGTGCAAACTGTCGAACTTGGGGCGCATGGGAATGCCTTTCAAGTAGATTGAGTCGAGATGAGTCGAATCAGCATGGAAATTTGACTGAGCCAATTCGGTATGAACACTTGAGGCTCGAAATTCCAGGCTTTGGTTGGCGGATGCCATGGAAGAAGCAAGGTGGTACTGGTAGTTGATTGTACATGTAATTGTAAGTACCTAGGTATCTATTTCTCTTAATGGTAATAGTATCAAAGAGTTGTCGTGGTTGAATTGCATCCCTTGAGCTTTGCTGTACATACAAGTGATAGAGGCATGAGGATGACATCACCACTTCCAGGCATCTCCGCTTACGGCTTTTAGATGTACTACGTGCATGGACTAGTATTAGCAGTATCTTTTCCGCGCGATAGATAGAGCCAGGGAGATTGATTGATTGATTGCCATTGGAAGCCAGCAATGAATTGCAAGATGTGCTGGCCTGAAACACTTTGCGAGGCATGCGTCGGTTGCCCAGCTTTTGCTGTCGAATCAAGCTGTCATCAAGGATGTTTTATATCCACCAACTGGAGCATTAAAGCCCATATTTGGCTTGCTCTACCCGTGTGCCCCGCTCCGGCTCCGGATGTTCATCCCCAATGCCTGATTCAATAAATTTGGCATATGGAGAGGGAAAAATCAGGCAAGGGGGTCTGTGTAGGAAGCATAGGTATATGCTCGTGTTGATAAGGACTGTGTGGGGAAATAGGCAAAGTCTTTTAGTACGTGCATACTGTATGAAGTACGTAGGCCCCAGAATGCATGGTGATAGGTAGCGGGAGGATATGCCTATGCTATGTGATATGATTGCTGAATGGCCATTTAATTGCACGATGGATGCAGACAGGCAGCTTTGATTTGATTTGATTAACGGGCGAGTCGCTGTTCTTTCCAACAAAAGCATCGCTTCTTGACGCCGTGATTGGCTTATAATCGCAAAGAGGCAGCTCGAAACAAACAAAGCAAAGCAACTCTGAACTGCCGATTCTGCTCCTCTTGCCGATATACATACAATCCTTCCTGCCCACACACCTTGCCTTTTGCTATCCCGCATCGGTCCGCGAACACGTCGAGACGAGACCATCCCCGCAGAGAGAACGCACGCAGCCAATCGCCTACGCCCACGGCAGCAAAAGGCAACAGGCGCTGCAGGCAGGGATGAGCATCAGCCTTCAGAGGATGAAGCCGCTTGCGCCAATGACAAGTACAAGTAGTACCCAGTAGCTGCTCCTCGTAGGCTCTGCACACGGCTCCGATACCACCTCTTTCTGCTGCCGACGACGCCCGCAGGACTCCGGCAAGACGCAGACGCCCTTTGAGCGGCCGCCACGACAGTCGTGCAGCTTTGCGCATGTCGCTTGTGCTTGTGCTTGTGCAGCGGCTTGTGCATGGCATGACATTGCATGGAGCCTTTGGCGCCTTCGCTCGCCGTTCGTGTCTGCGATGTGAGTTTTGACTCGCCACCTCGTCCGGCCTGCGTGCTTTTTCCTTTTGGCCACTCATAGCGAGCCTCACTCTTCTCTATCAGACGCGTAACTCTGTGTTCCGTCTTTAGAAGCTCGCCTCTTACTTGCCCCTCATTCTGCTGCCCCCTGCCTAGCTCTGCTGCCGTCACTGTTATACTACTACTTGCTACTTGCTACTTGCTACGTGCTACTACTAGTACTTGCTTCTTCTCCTTCTTCATCTTCTACTACGACTACACCCGTCGGCTTGGGATCGACTGCTGGTGTCTCATCGGCTCTGAGGCGCGATCTGGATCCTGGGCAGGATTTGCTGCATCGCCAGCAGCTGAGCGTTTTGTCTCTGGCCATCTGGCGCTGGCTGTCTCTCGTCCAGCTAGCTGCGTCTGCCGCGCCGCCGCCGACGCCACACCACCACCACTGCTACTATACTGCATACTTACAAGTCCCATCTGCATCTGTCTGTCTGCCTACAGCCTGTGTGAGACTTATTGCTCCGCCATCACCAAAGCTACCAATACGCATCACCAAGAATAGTCCCCAGCTGTCGTGCCACTCTGTCGCTAGCGAGCAGCACACTAATACGGCCCTACCACGTATCCTTCCCTCCTCTCTCTCTCTCCCCCATCCTGAGACCAGACCAGACCAGACCAGACCAGACCCCTTGTCCAGAGGACGGGAATGCCTTGAGTTTCTGCACAACTTGCATGTTGCCGCGCCCGGTGTCTTGCTGAGACCCTGGACCGATCGTCGCCGATACCCAATACATCTCCCAACCTGCCTACATATAACCATCGTATTTAACCACCTTTGCGCCATCTCTCAATCCACCATGTCTTTACCCACCTCTGGCCCTGGCCCTCAATCTCAATCTCAATCTCAACCTCACTCTCAGCCTCAGCCTCAACAGCCGTCTGCCACGTCTGCTCTCCTTCGCCCCTCCGAGCATCGTGACCGTGGCAACCCCCTCCCATTGTTCTCCTTCACGCAGCCCAACCCATCGCCAACCAGCCTCGTGCCGTCCACCGCCGAGGGCAAGCCGATCCCCGTCGACGACTCGACCGTAGAATATCGCACCACCGCCCTCCGCGAACTCAACCACAACTTCCCGAGCCACCGCTACGCAAAGTCCACCGGCGCCCAGAGCAGCACCTACTCGGAGCCCGTCATCGTCCGCAGCTACTACCCCCCATTGCCGCCCAGCAGGCCATCTAGCTCGTCTCGCGGCCCCGCCATCCACGGCGGTCCCATCTCTGGCTCGGGCATCGGCGCTGGTTCCCAGGTCGGGCGATTTGCTGAGGCTGTTGCTGGCGGTCTTCCCCTCCCGTCGAGACTCGTGTCGGGTGAGCACGGCATGCTAAGCACCATGGTACTGTCCTTTGGAAAGAAACCGGTCAATGGCCGGACCGAAGACGAGGCCCGTCTACCCCCGGTAGATGCCTTTAGCTTCAAGAGCTTCATGCACAACATTGAAGCTCAGGGCGGCGGTCTTGCAGGTGATATCAATGCTGACCTGGACCGCATTGCTGAGATTTGTGCCAGGTCCAGGTACTCTCTGAGCAACCAGTACGAGGTCCATTATACCCCCCATGGATCTGGAGCCTCCTTCTTGAGCCCTTCAGCACAGTCAAATGAATCTCAAGGCCCAACTTTACAGGTCGTCTCCGCAGAAGACGAGCAAAGCGTAGGAGCATCATCAACCCGTAGGAAGAGGCGCATGGCCCGAAGGAATAGCAGAGCCGTAGGAACACTAGAAACCATTATCTCGTCAAGCCGGTCTTCGGACGAGGAGCAGGCCAGCAGGAAGAAGTCTGCTGCCGAGATCGCCGAGGAAGTTCGCGGCCGATCAGCACAAAAGGGCTCAGGGCATTCCTCGACGAGCAGCTCTTCTAGCGGAACTCTTGACGAGCGCCAAAACTCTCACCCTGAGGATCAAGCTGCGCCGAAGAAGTCATCGTCTTCATTGGCTCTCATTGACCCTTCTACCCGACAAAACGGCGTGGCTGTAGATTCTCCACGAACGTCAGCCACTGGTCTTGTCAGTGAACCGGCACAGCCTCAAGAATCAACGAGCCAGCTTGAGATCCGTACAGCTGCCAGTGAAATTGGCGAGGGGCGGCCTGTTGTCGTGAAAGACACGCCACACCATCCCAAACAATTGGGTTTCTCTGTTGCAAAGGGAGCTATCACACCCATTGGAACGGACACTGCTAGTGGTGGCCTTCTCTCCATCATCAACGGCTGGATGCCCTGGAGACCATCCTCTCCTTTTATCCACCACAAGGGCCTTGCTGAGGGCAGCCTTCGTGAGCTCTTGAGGAGCACAGAGCCGAAAGGAAAAGGCCCCGAGATACTGCAATAAGCCCTTGAAGAGCTACATATACTTGTTTGGCTCTGGACTATCCATAGAATCGATGTTAACGAGACAGGTTTATTTGGGAGGGTAGGATGAAAGAAGGAGGGCAAACAGACCGGGTACTCCTCTTTCGTCTGCTTAAGAGTTTTGGATTTGAGTTTGGGCTGCGGAGGGTTTTATGATCTGATGACATTTACAAGGGAGAATGGAAAACTGATGATACCATGTTATGATGAGATATAAACATTACTTGACGATACCATGACACCGGAGGGACGGCTCTTTCTGATTTGTTTGATTTATATTTATAGGTATGTAGCAATGGGATCAACTAGTAGGAGTTGGGTAATCGATTGAACCTTTATATCGTTCCTTCTCCAATATAAGAGTCGAAATGCATGCACAGCTTCAAATTGACAGCAAATACACTTGCATTTTTTTTTTTATAGCAGAGGAGCTGCTACTATTACATTCGTAACAAGTTTCTCATATTATCTTGCCATGGGAATAGTTCTCTTTTGATTCTTTTGGCGGGACCTCCATTTCTACACGTTCCTAAAGCGTAACAAACGATACAAAGTCATCCCTACCATGCAAACGTCATCTTTTACTTTAAAAGAAAAGAAAAAATGCAACCCCCCCACGTCCATGAAACGCCCATTATAACCTTTTTAAACACCCTGAGAAAGAAAAAGAAGAAAAAGAGCCCGTGCCAAATGTACGGCATTACAACCACTGACAGCCGCTGTCCCAGTCCCAGTCTCCCGAGTTACCGAAGAAGGGGAAAGGAGGAGGAAAAGAAAAGACGTGATATATTAGACAAGGAAGTGAAATAAAAGTTAAATCCCCAGAGAATCGGATGAGCAGAAAGAAAATGGTCACCTATTTCTTCGTTGTCGCTGTCATTGTCGTGCTGCTGCTCCGATTTTCTAGTGGCTTCTGATCGACGTGTACTCTCTTGACGCTCCTCTCGCGATCATGAGATTCTGTGACGCGTTTCTTCTCGTTGTCTCGAGAACCGTCTTTGGCAGCTTTGCGAGCCTCTCGATTTCGCCGCTCGTTTTCTTTACGCAGGGCTTTGGACTCAAATTCATGCCAGTCACCACCAATATTTGCTAGCCTGTCACAAAAAGTTAGTACATCAAACATGAAGATGTAAGACCTAGAGGATCGGTAGACTCACTCTACTGCCTGTGTAGGCAATGGCTCTTCGGTAGTGAAGTATGGGTGCTGTAAAACCATAGCCGCCGTGGGCCTCTTGGCCGGATCATAGCAGAACATGGATTCTAATAAGTCGAAAGCAGCAGGGGAGACTTTCTCTTTGTACTTTTCTGCAAAGATATTCTTTCGCTTTGCAGTTGGTCGGAGCAGCTCGAACCATGCCATATCAGTGATCCCGGGCCAATCTTGACGGGTTGGCGTCCCAAGGATGTTGTATATCTTCTCGAGCTGGCTGAGCTCTGTCCCGTCTCCAGCGAAGATGGCAACCCGAGTAAAGATCTCTACCATGACACAAGCGGCACTCCATACATCAACAGCGGCAGTGTACTTGGTTTCTCCTAACAAGAGTTCAGGTGATCGATACCAGATTGTAATGACACGATTTGTATAGTCTAATTGGTGCCGTTTCGCATAAAATCGAGCAAGACCAAAGTCCGCCAGCTTCAATATGCCCTCGCTACTAACAAGAATGTTTGCAGCTTTAATGTCGCGATGAAGCACGCCTCTCTCATGCAGGTAGTCTAACCCTTCGAAAAGCTGCTTGGCCAAGTGCTTCTTCTGGGCTGGATCCAAAGTAAAGGAAGGATGGTTGAGTAAGCCTGTCAAGTCATGGGATAGGTACTCGAAAACCATGAAACAGTCGTTTTTCTCTACCATGACCTCTTGAAGATTGACAATGTTTGTGTGCCTCAGTGACTGCAACAGTTTGATTTCTCGCACAGCAGTTACTGGGAAGCCATCCCTTTCGCCCTCCATGCGAATCCGTTTCAAAGCAACGAGTCCCTTGGTGTAGACATTTAGTCCTTTGAACACTTTACCGTATGTTCCCGAGCCGACGACAGATTCGTTTCCTGGTTTCCTGAAAAACACCGACTCAGAGGCGATCAAATCGTCAGGGAGAGTTGGCCGAGGTTTCAGTCGTTTCATGACCTTCATGACCTTTCGTGTTCTAGGCGCCATTTTCGGTCCTTCAGGGGGGTGCCTGAACTCTCGTTCTCGTTCTCGTTCTCGCTCTCTTTCTCGCTCACGCTCTCGTTCACGCTCTCGCTCTCGCCTAGAGCGCACTGAAGACGGTTCCGTAGGGGCGCTAGGGGGAGGTTCTCGATCCCGATTAGGGGTTTGAGTTTGTACAGGTTCTCGTCTTTGTGGAGCAGCATTGAATTTTTGAGATATCTCTGGCTTTGGAGCCGCAGGCGTCGGCTTTGATGACGGTTTAAAGGCAAAGCTAAACTTTCCAGCACCGCTACCCGGCTTAGTTGGGGTTTGTGATGAAGACTCGGCATGATTGTCGTTGGATTTATTTGTATGATTGGCGGGGGCTGATGGTATATCGTCTGAGTGATCCACTGCGGAATGTTCATGGGTATCAGTGGGTTCTAAGCCTTCCCTGGGACTTGCGTCTGCATCTGTGGCGGCTGGTCTCATCTCCTCATTCTCATCTAAAGGAAACCCATTGCTTCGAGGGGGGGGAGGGGGAGGTGGTGGTGGTGGTGCCTGAGATGAAGAGTTCCTAGGAGCGCTTTTGAAGTTGGAGCCGCGATAGCCACCTCGGTTTGCAAAAGATCCGCCACGAAAACCGCCACCCCGATGATTCCCTCGATAATTACCCTGAGGACCAGTGGGAGCGGCATAGGGTGGAGAATGCAGTGAATTCCCATGGTAGTGATTCTGGGATCCGTTCTGAGGGGGGCCGCTAGTGTAGTTACCACTACCATGAGCATACTGTGGAGGGTATTGCCTATTTATTCAATTAGCAACTCATTGTGAAACAACAAGACATCTGTTTCGTTGAAAAAGAGATGGAAAAAACGTACTGCTGTGGAGAATATTGGTGACCATTCCATCCAGAACGGCCCGCGCCATATGACGAGGAAGACGGAGAATTGTGAAAAGAGCCAGAATTCTGGGGAGACTGAGAAAATCCTCGGGGATCGTTGCTATGATGAGATTGATGCGAATAGGCGGCGTTATATCCTCCACGGTAACTACTCCGAGACGTCATATCGTCGTCGATGTCGGACCGCGAGGTATGATGCGGCTCGGTGATATCTTTTTCTCGTTTTCCCTCTCGATGGGTCTGGGGAGATCGAGGCCTTGGGTCTCGATTGGCCGATCGATAATTGGCGTCACCTCTCGATTGGTCGTCAGTGGCAGTGCGGACTGTCAGAGCAGGGCCGCCCACACGTGGCGGCGAGTCCCTACGATTCGAGGGCGAACGACGTCGTTTGTCAGAAGGAAATGGAGACCGGTTGCGTGATACGCTTCGAGTTGCTTCGGACTTGTGACGGTGGCGTGAGGAGTCGCGTCGGGAGTGTCTCCTCTCCGCCTCAGATCTCGCCGGGGAATGGAGTGGAGATCTTCTCCTCGAATGGCGGCGGGTGTCGTCGGTTCGGGAGGGGGATTTGTGGGAAGAACGGTGGCGACGCGGTGAAGAATCTCGACGGTCTGTGGAATGGTGTCTTCGTCTCCTCGATTCGGCCTTGGAGCTTCGGGCTGGGCTGCGCGGAGGCGGGCTGTGAGTCTTCTTGTAGCGTTTCCTACGAGACGGGCTCAAGGATCGGCTGCGGCTGCGGCTTCGACTCCTGTGTCGCTTCGAGGATGACGGAGAGCCGAACCCCCCACGGTCACGATCACGGTCACGATCACGGCTGCGGCTGCGGCTACGACTGCCCCGAGACGTCCTGGCCTTGGCCTCGGAGGAGCGCGCCTTGCTCTCACGAAAGCGAGGGATCAAGTCTTCCGACTCGGCGGGTGGGCGCGAAGATGAAGGATTGTCTCGCCGATTGTAGTCTCGGCTACGGTCTCGTGAGCGGTGCCGCTGCGCTGGAGCTGAGTCTCTGGGACGGTGGTGGTGCCGGGAGGCGTAGTCTGGGTTGAGACGGGCCCCGTGGGGAGGAGATCCTGGTCGATCCGAGGACGTCACTCCTCTGCCAGATCGAGGCCGTTCTCTGTAATCATAACTTCCTCCGTCGTCTCTCATGGCAGCATGTCGAGGGCGACGCGGAGGCAATGTAGTCTGCCCCATCGGGACCTACACCTGGTTTGAGTTTTTAGCGTCGCAGCGCTGGTAAATCGCCGCACCTTAGCCGGAATAGCAAGGGTCGAGGCTTGTGCCGTCCCACAGCCTGGGACTGAAATGGCGCTGCGATGAGATGAGGGCGCTGAAGATGCAGAGTAGGGGAAGGGGGATAGGAAAAAGAGAGGAAGACAAAAGGGCGATAGGGGTCTGGTGCCACAGGCAGAAGCAGCCCCTAGAGCTGACCGCCGTGATGATTTTTTGGGCAGATGTTGGATGCCCTGAGCCTCAGCCTCACCCGCACAGGCTGAGTGTGTCCTTCCCCGACGCAGTCCCGCATATCCGCCACCCAGCAATAAGGCCAACACCATCAGTCTCCCGGACATGCACTTGCAAGCTGTCAACAGAATGGCAGTTTTCTCATACGCCTTCCCTTGACTTCAAACCTCCACGACATGCAGACGACAGCCCGCTATTGCCAATCATCTCAAAACAGCCAGAGCATGCTCGAGCCGTCATGACAGCAGCAAGGCGCTATATACGTATCCTCGCGGATCATTTACGAGACTTACCGTTGGCATCAATTGCCATTATAATCCTTGTCTGTCATGCAACTTTGCCATACCCTTGTCCACCGATTTGCTGCGCAAGTTCCAAATGATGGAGCCGATCATCAAGCATATGTAGATATGAACGCGCGATTTCCGCACGATTAGTCCGTTTGCCATGATGCAGCGTCATTTGTTCCCCTTGTCATTCCCATTTTCATTCTCGATTTCATTGCCATTCCCATTTTGCTCATGATTAGATCGGGCCAATCAGCATGCAGGGCTGATCTTCAGGGCTGATCAGCGCCATCATTGAGTCTGCAGCGACTCAACGTCATCCAAGTCCTAGAACCGTGCTTGGGTGCCGCACCAAGATGTCGCCGGCAACGCAGGAAATAAATTTAGGCTTTTTCTTGGGCCATAGACAGACCTATTCCGCCAAACCCCCAATCCTCGGCCATGTGACGAGATTGTCATAGTAATGGAAGACACAGCGTCTGTTAAGGTGAGGGGCTCTGGTGTCGAGAGCACAATATAACTTGCACTGCTTGTAGCACTTCATCCGTCGCAGCCTAGAATCGGCATCATCCCAAATAAAAACAGCCGTCACTAAGGGTGACTGTAAATTTGCAGAGGAGCTGCAATACGGGGCACAGTGAAGTGGTTTACAGGTGCCTATTTTCGACGCTGATAGAGAGGCTGTGGCGGGGGTTTGGCGACAAGCTCGCTCACTGGGCGATGTTGTCATGTCATGTCTCTCTTAAGAAACTCATCAAGCCCATACTCGATCGGTGGGCCGTATCCAGCGTGTCGGCTCGTGCAGCAAAACGGTATTCCAGGGACAAGGCTCCAAATCGCTCGTCAGGGTGTCCACAGGCTCCTGATCTCACTTCCCCAGCCTCCGCGAGGAAATAGGAGAGAGTCCCAGAGAAGCATCTTGGCTCTCATTCTCCAAGAGGTTCCGACGGCCACAGGCGTCGCATCTCGTTGAGCGTCGATGTGGACTCGTGGCGTGGTGATGCTGCCTTTGCATGTGTCCTGTAGACCACTTCCGTGCGAGCCCATCGCAAAAAGGCGGCTCAATCACGTGACCCATTTCGCGCTAGTCATGAGCCCGCCTCTAGCAGAATTGGCAGATCACTCCAGAGTAGTATTAGCTGCGTCCTGGGCTTTCCTAGCCGCTAAAGAACGTTTTAATGTACACCGAATGCCACCACTGGATTTCTGTCTGGACCCTCTGAAAACACCTTAATTAACACGCTAAAGTAAAGTGACTAAAGTAAAACGAGGCTCGAGTCTCGCTTGGAACAAGCAATCCTTGAGAACTGACATGCAGCCAGCGAGGACCGACAGAAGAAGTGAAGACCGGACTAGATTAGTGAGATGTAATACGGCGTCTGGGCTGTAATATCCTACACTCCAAGTCACAGCTTTTTTAATTGATCACGCAGAGCTGGTTACTGTAGCACTGATGATTACTGGGCATGTCGTATTAATAGGACTCGGCAGTTCTCTACTTATCAAAAGCAGGCCCACCATCTTCCGAGGCAACGTTTTTTTGGCGAGCCGCGGCTTGCTTTTTTTGAGACGGTACTCCGTGAAAGGGAGGGCACCTGAAAATACCACGCAGTATCTTGTACAGCGTGCTCGTGCTCCCCAGCCCACCAAATTCTTGCCACCATGGCTTTTACTTCCCACTCCTGACGAAGTACCTGCTACGGGGTTCGGGGTCGCGGAAGGTTCCATGTTCCTTGTGCAACCTCTGTCAACTAAGGACCAGTTTTTTCTATTCCGTCTGTGCGCGTTCCATCTTAGACAGTAAATCAAAGGTTTCTTTTCTGGCGTTTTACTGGCTTTGCTGGCTGCCGTTTCAATATTGTGCTGAACTACTATCGTCGCTCATTCCATCGTGTTCCCGTACTTTCTCAGAGTTTGCTTTGATTTATGATAATCAACTGGCGTCAGCATACAGATTCGCCGCCGTTATGGAGTGGATTGGAAAGGCCAAGATCGAGTTCACTCATGCGCCAACACCGAGGGCAATTAAGCAAAAGGATGGCAGCGAGACGGATCTCCTCAAGATCTGCGAAGCCAGCACACCACCCTGCTACCTGAACCCGCTATTGTTCAATGGCCATTTACAGACGATGTGGACGGTGACAAAACCACATGCGCCGGCAGTTTATTATAAGCGCAAGATCTTCGAGGCCGAGCACGAAGCTTACCATGGATCATTTGCCGTTGACTTTGTCGTTGAGCCTCATGATGGTCGAAGCGAAGGCTTACCGCCCCGTACCGTTTACTATTCTGATGAAGAATTCGGCAGTATAGGCTCGGATGATAGCAAGCCAATGCTGGTAGTGTTACATGGTCTTTCGGGTGGCTCTCATGAGACTTACCTAAGGCATACAATTGCTCCTCTCCCTGCACAAGGATGGGAGATTTGTGTGGTGAATTCTCGAGGTTGCGCAGGGAGTAAGATCACCAGCGGCGTCTTATACAACGGACGTGCAACATGGGATACGCGGCAGGTAAGACGCTTCAAGTCCAATGCGCAAAGTTGGACCATTTCTAACGAGTCGAGCAAAAAATATAGATGGTGAGGTGGCTTAGAAAGACATTTCCAAATCGTCCGCTGTTTGGCATTGGCTTTTCACTCGGTGCCAACATTTTGACCAACGTACGTATCTTGAGGCTAAAATTCTGATATTCCGCCGCGTTATATATGGCAATATTGTATAGCTCTTTTTATACGGAAAGTATTGGGACTGACTATTTTTAATTAGTACGTTGGCGAGGAGGGTTCGGATTGTCTTCTCAAAGGTGCCGTTGTCTGCTCAAATCCCTTCAATCTGGATGTCGCCAGCAAGATGATGGCGAGCACTCTGATCGGTAAAGAAGTTTACCTTAGAGCCATGGGCAGTAAGTTCTGCAACTCCTACGCGTATGATACCGGTTTCTAACTCATTACAGCTTCAATGAAAGCTATGATTGATGGGCATAAAAAGGAGCTCAAGCAGTATTCCAATCTGGATCTGATTGCCGTTGCCAACACAACCTATTTGAATGAGTTTGACCGGGAAATTCAGTAAGACTTTTACGCGTATATCCGCACCGTTCCATGTATGCTGACATTTGCTAAGATGCCCAACATGGGGATACCCCACTGAAACTGCGTATTACCGAGATGCTTCTTCGTCTGATGCCATTCTCTCAATCAAGATACCCTTCTTGGCAATTTCCGCCACTGATGATCCCGTATGTCTTATTCGTGTGAAATGCAATTGCTTGTTTCGCTAACAAGCCTTTCAGATTGCGGTTAAAGAAGCAATCCCATTCGAAGAATTCCGCCAGAACCCCAACACTATCCTCACCACAACTTCTCTCGGTGGCCACTTATGCTGGTTCGAAACTGGCGGAACTCGCTGGCACACTCGCCCGGTATGTATATAATCGGGATAAATAAGATGCCAAAAGCTGCTAACATGACTGTGCGTGCAGGTGTGCAATTTTCTCAACCATTTAGCTTTCAAAGCTGACCTGGACAATTTGACGCCGATGGACTACCCTCCTAGAAACAAAGCATTTGCGGGTGCCGACTATAGTCCAATGAGGCGTAAATTGAACATTGTGCGGAATTAGGAAAAGTTTCCCTTTTTGTTTTCACATAGACATTATAGCGAGGCATAGAGGACTCTCAAATGAGATGAGTCGTTGATTTTAATAGAATAACTGGAATAAGATATGCACTACTTCACGTAGTTAAGAACTTCAGCGACTTTGGTACTTAGGCTTTTCCTAAAAGACAAGATAGGTACCATCTTCTTATCGTGGTGATCTTGTTTTTTTGGCATTGTTGATTAGGTAGACTGTATATGCTCTTGTCAAGCAATATTCTCCCATAATATCGCTGTTTATGGTATGCCCCAACTCCATGCGCCAGAAGAAAGAAAATACAGGTCGATGCAAATGTACATGGCAATAGCTCTCTCCTTATCCCGTCTCTCACGCGAACGCCACCCTCTTCTTCGAAGCCTTGCCCGCCTTTGTGCCCGTCAATGATATGCTCTTCGTGTTGTCCTCTTTGCTGTCATTCTTTCTCTTTCTCTTCTTCCTCAGGGATTCCTTGGTATTCTCCAGCATCTCCTTCTTCTCTGCCGCCTTCTTCTCGGCCTCTACCTTTCTGGCCTCGCGGATCTCCTCCATCTGTCGGGCCTTGATCATTTTCGATTCAATGGCGCCTTCCTTCTCGGCTTGGACGAGAGACAGAATTGTCGTCATGCTCTCCTATTGACGTATGTTAGCATTGAACAATTGTCGCAGGACACAATGCCCATCCTGTGGCAAACGCACCTTGTCGTCCACAAACACCTTGCCCTTCTTCTTGCCCTTGGGCTTTTCAACGCCGATGGGTGTAATCATATTCAGGGTCGGGATTCCCAGCTCCTCGGCCGTGTAGGTCTTCTTCTTTGGCCTCTTCATCAGCAAGGCGCGGTTCTTCTCCTTGACTTGCTGCGACACGACGGGGCCCTTGGGCTTCTTGGACTTTGACTTGGAGACGCCATCGGTGGCCGATCGCTTTGCGCCGCCTTTTGCAGGTGCGCTGGAGCCGCCTTTTGGCCCAGCATGCTTGTTCTTGATCGTCCGTGTCGGCGCCATTGTGAGGATTGTTGCTCAATGGACGATGTCGCAAAGATGGGTTAATCCACTGCAGGAAGCTTTGCTCGCGCCGCAGAAAATTTTGGGCTTATCGGTTCTTATCGGTTTCGCTGAGGGGCGATAAGAAAAGCACAGCAAGATACCTTTAGGTACCTATACTCGTGCTAGGTGCCGCCCGTACCTTGAGAGGTGGGGGGCAAATCATTTGGTATTATTGGGTGAAAGGTTCTCTAGGCCTTCTAGAACCATGCGGTTGCATTGGATGAAAAAGCGCCTAGTATTGGTGCGCTCTTGGAGCCTCATGTAACATATGGTTTTAGTAGAAATTCCCAAGCTTATCGAGCACACGAAATATCAAGACCTAGTACCAGGTACCAGCCTATGTGGCCTCTCATGAATTCAGTTGTCTTGGACAAATTCAGTGTAGCATAGTACTAGTAGGTACCAATCTCCCACGAGCTGGGAGCGGCTGCTGTAGAATCTATGCTGACAAACAGTGCTCGAGAAAACTGTATACTATTTATTGTTATCTCTACCTTGTCAGAGCTTCAATCCTCGCAATGCGGCGTATATAAAATACCAAACAGCACCTAAAGATATTTTCAAATGCTTCTATTAATTTGTCTTTGGCACTTCCAGACTAGGCTGCAGGGTGATCCAATCGGCAGTCAGCAGGCTGGTGATCTACCAATGGCCAATCCTGTTGCATCCATCAGCAAGAATGGAGAGGCTGAGACATTGGTCAGGCACTTGAATGCATTTGGTATTATCAACGGCATCGTTACTCTTCCTAACGTGCTATCTTTCAAATAGTGATCCCATGCAGAAGAAGCACCTACAGTATAATCCTGCGTGAGACGACATGTTGATGGCTCGGTGAGACCTTATCTTGCCCAATGCGTAGCTACCTATCGGGCCAATATGCGGTCATGTATGCACCAGTAAAAGCATATGACGCGCTCTGTAGTAGTACAACGCCATGGACTTTTTTTTTTTCCATAGTAGCGAGCTTAGCGTGCTCCGCGTGCATCAAGTATGTAACACTATATTCGGCTTCCTCCTGCATCCTAACGCCAGGCATTGAAAGGATCAAAGAGCAAAAAATAATGCATCGTAGCAAGGCTAATGCCGCCCACTGCAACTCGTGGCCGCAGTGCATGCTGCTTTATCTGCTGATCCGTAGCTGCCCGGAGCATCCCGTCAAACATGCAGAACAGAACATTGAATATCTGCTACAGTTACAGGCAGGCACCATCGGTTCCGGCTCCAGGGCCTGAAGGTGGGTGCCCCCCAATGAGATCCCCCCAAAAAGAGCAAAGGGAGGGCTTCTGTCCAGCCGCTAACCGGAACCCGTAACCGCTGTCTGGGTACGGCCGGCAATGTACCTGCTAGCACTCGTAAATTTCAGCAAATGTCGATGTCACGCAGAATTCTTCCACCTCAAGAACCCCAAAGATCCACAACCTCACTACATAATTCTCCCCAAACTCGAGCAACATTTTCTTCAAAACATCGCGCAATATCCGTCATCATTCCTCTCACATCTATACTATCAGCATCCATCCTCCATCCTCCTCTCGCGACCGTCTCCTCGAAACCCCTCCGTCGCCGTTGCACTCGCCAGCTTTTTTAAGGCCCCCTCCCTCTCTCGCTCCCTTTCGCATCGCAGAAGCTACAATTTTCCACGTCCTTACCAAGAGTTCCGAACACCGCCCTTGAGCGCACCGAGATACACATCATCACCCTTTGCCACGCCCTATCCAGCGACGCTTCTCGACTTCCGCCTGACCCTCGAAAATCTTTCCCCGAGCGAGGCGTCCCTCCACCTCCCCGCATCCCGAGCATCAAGATCAAAGTCGAAACCCCCAACAAGGCTTAATGGAGAATCTATGGACTCGTCGAACCAAGTATGATGACCCTATACGTCGCCTCCACGGCGCAGTTGTTTCTGACTAACATGCCGGTGTCCAGCTCGTCAAAGCTCTCCTTGACCACGCCGTCCAATGGCGCCAATGGCTTGGGGGGAGGTGAATCCGGTTCCCGCAGCGCCACGGTGAAGTCGTCGCATGGCAAATCTTTCAACACTACTCCAGGAAGCGGGCTGGTATCTCCAACGGGGGGAGCTTCCAGCGCCTTTGGCCTGGGCTCAGGGGCTTTTGCTTCCTTTGGCTCTTTTGGCTCAGCCAAAACACCAAAGTCTGGCGGGAACCCTTTTGATACTGCCATGGGCTCAGCCGTCGCGAAGCAGGCCGCCTCCAAGGACACCGCAAAGCCCGTAGCTAGGGCGCCTAACATGGCGTCCATCTCCGAGACCAAGGTGTCGGAACCTCCGGCCGGGGCCACACAGATTCACATGCTGAAAGATGCATGGTCTTTCTGGTACAGACCCCCGATCTCGAAGGCGCACGGTTTCATCGAATATGAGAATACACTGCACGGGATCGCCACGGTGCGATCAGCGGAGGAATTCTGGCAGATCTACTCGCACCTCAAGCGGCCATCAAGCCTACCCGTCGTGTCCGATTACCACCTTTTCAAGAAGGATATCCGGCCGATATGGGAGGATGATGTGAACCGGAAGGGAGGCAAGTGGGTTGTTCGCCTGAAGAAGGGTGTGGCGGATCGCTACTGGGAGGATCTACTACTTTCCCTCGTCGGCGACCAGTTTGGTGATGCCGGGGAGGATGTTTGTGGTGCTGTGTTGAGTATGCGTAATGGCGAGGATATTTTAAGCATTTGGACCAGAACCGACGGCGGTCGCGTGCTCAAGATTCGGTACGTTTGAGGCTATATCCAAGCCCCTGTCATATTTTTTATACATGGTTTGATGGACTAACGCGTTATTACCACTGTAGCGAGACCATGAAGCAGGTTCTCAACTTCCCGGCGAACACTCGTCTCGAGTTTAAGTCGCACGATTCCAGCATCCAGCAACGAACTGCCATCGACGAACAACGCCGCGAGAAGGCCAGTCAACACCAGGGCGACAAGCGGCACACAAATAATTCATCTAAGCAGAGCTTCGAATAAAGAAAAAAACCCCATCCGTCATCAAGGGCCCGCACACCCTTGCCATCTTGTCTTATTAAGCCGCCGAATGCGTGCCCGGTTGTTTCGTCATCCTTTTATCGGCTATGAAAGTTTTCCTCTTGTTATTTGTACACTACCGGGCAGAGCGCTTGGGTAATGTTGCAGTTCCGTAACGTGTTTATCGTCACTTCCTGGTTTTTTTTTTCCCCGTACGTCCTGTTTTTTTATTGGCTTCCCTTTTTCCCTTTTTTCACGTTTTTTTTTTTTTTTTTTTTTTGGGTGCGGTAGTTTCTCAAGTGAATTATTTCGCGGATGGAAAATTCTGGGATGTACACTGGGAGACAAACTGAATTTTGCTCTACCTGGAAAATGGTGGGCGGAAAGGGCTGGGTTTTTTGTTACTTGTGGATAATGTACTATAGTATGGTTTAAATGACCGTGATTGATATAAGGAAACTGGCCATGCCGACGATTCTCAAACGGCGCTCTGTGCTTAAAGAGAAAGAAGAAACAATAAAAAGGACAAGAAAGGATGAAATAAAGATGCTCTTGCGCAGGCTCGTTGCTCTGCAAGTATCAAGTCTATTCGTTTTCTACTGGGCCCCTTCTTTGCCTATACAATTTTTGACATGACGCCGGTATTATGTGGTATAACTAGATTTGTACAAATGATCAATCCTCTACGCTTTTCCTTTTCCCTTGGCGGGTACTTTCCTCCGCTCCCAGATCTGTAGATACGTCTCTCCAAGATACAGGAGTTCGCTCTGTACCTTGTCAACAAACAAGTCCTGGCAGACGACCCACTCGCCGGTGGCTTTGTCCTTGATCTGGGCCTTCCAGGTCTTCTTCTCCTCGCCGCTGTCTGCGACGTCATCTCTCTTGCGTACTGCTTCGTGGACGACGTTGGCTACGAGGTCGTACCATATCGGCTCACCCACGGGCCACTCATTCGGGTTCGGCTCCACATACGGCGAAACGTCGAGATTCCTTGCGTCGAAAGTAACGATTGTGGGGTTGCGCTCCGCGACGAACTTGTTCTGGGAGAAGCGCTTGACGTGGAATATCAGATACGGTGGGAGAGGGTGTAGTAATCGATAGCGCTTTCGTTGTGCGTGATGCTCCTGCGCTCGCTTGCCGTCGTATTTGCTTAGGATGGTGCTGAGAGGGACTTGTGGGATGATGTTCTTCTCCAGCTCGTCCTGGAACAGCGGTGCTGATGGCAAGTCGAGCGTCAAGAAGAGGAAGCGCACGATGTCGACCTTGACCTCGCCAGCTTCCTCAAAGCGCAGACGGTCTCCTGCGTCTGCTCGAGCGGAGATGGCCTGAGATTCGACCTTGAGCTTGCCTTGGAACGTGCGCTGGATCATGGAGCTTCCCGGCTTAGTCTTGCTGCCACCAAGGCCGAGATGGAGGTTGTTGAGGAACCAAGAGAGGAATTCGACGGGATCAGATTGGTTCGTGAGCGTGAAGCGTTTGTTGGAGAGGAGGGCGATCTCCTGGAGCAATTCGTGAGGCGAGACGTGTGACTTGAAGGCGCGTGGGTTCCAGATTTTGCGGAAGAGGATGCTGCACCTCTTGACGATTTCTGACTTCTTAGAAAAATCCTCTAGCAACAGATAATTCCTCAAGGGGGAGACATGTGACAGCGCCTGCACTACCACGTTGAGGTAGTCGTTCTCCTTGATGTTGTTGATGCCAACAAAGCCCGGCGTGTACTCCTTGCCTTCGAGCGTCCAGCTGCTGTGGTTCGCGCGACGGTCCAGCTGAATGACCTCGTTCTTGGTATACCGAGGGTCGGATACGTATTTGATGTCGTCGAGCGACTTGCTCTTGACCTCGTAGCCGTCGGGCAGGACGTAGACCTTTTGCGTTTCGAGGTTGATGAAGACGTGGTGATCCTCGTCCAGGGAGTGGAAGTAGGCGTGCGACTTTACGCCGCGGCCTTGGAAGTACTTGCCGCACACGAGGCATGCGTAGACGTTTATGTTGGAGAGGGAGATGGAGCACAGCTTTTCGAAGTCAAAGTCGAGCACGTTGCGGTCGATGGTGTCGAGATAGAGGTCGTCGTATCCGTCTGCTGGTCCCTTTTGGCGCTGAGGAGCCACCATGGGCGATTCATCATCCCCCTCATCGAATTCGTCGCTGTCTGCATCCTCTGCGTCTCCATTTCTTCGCTCTCCGTCCTGCTCGAGGCTCTGCGCTTCGTCGTGGCTATTCGCGAGGGGTGAGTCGAAGTCGCCCATTCGAGAGCGCTTGGACGAGGGAGATGCAATGTCCTGGAGCTCTTCCAGAGCTTCTGAAGCTTGTCGTTTCGCCATGGCTCACGGAAAAGTGAGAATTGCGAGCAGCTGTGAGTCTAGGGAAGAGCAATGAGGCGCCTAAAGTTGGGTATATGAAGTTGAGTTTGGCGCAAGTGCTTGACAAGGCTGCAGTGGAAAATCGCAGTGGGTCTTGCGGCGTGCCTGTGTAGGTAGGTAGGTATGTAGCAGTAGTGGTTGTAGTAGCGCGGACCATGTGTCAGAGGACGGCCATACTTGCATAACCTAAAACCTTTTATCTTAAGGACAGCCAAATGGGATTGGTAAATGTGGTCCAACCTGTGTTATATATATATATATATATATATATAT
>ANCB02000444.1:0-28828 GCA_000331835.2 Trichoderma hamatum GD12 | reverse complement strand
ACTAAATTCGTTTTTTATTAGCATTAGTTTTTTATTAATAAATTAGTTACTAAAAACGAAAAACGAAAAACGAAAAACGAAAAACGAAAAACGAAAAACGAACGAAAAACGAAAAACGAAATTAGTTTCGTTACTAAGGAATTAGTTTTTAGTAACGAAGCCTGCCGTATACTGCAGTGAAGATGTTTCCGAGTGTAAAACTTGAGCTCAACAGCAACAACAGTTAATATCCTTACTCATGGAAAGTCTTTGTTAGCAAGCCACCATCGCCATCGTGATAAATATATCCCTGATGTTTGTATAGGGCATCTGGGCACTATTATTAGGCGTAAAGAGATCGCTAACGCATTCATATCCTTTTAGTATTCCTTGCTTGATAGAGCGCCTGCTTATGTCTTCCAAGAGGAGTGGAGCAACCGCTGACTAGCCCGCGCACGCGGGCTGGAAGCGATCGTGCCGTGTATATATCTTCCAAAACACTCATTATAGAGCAAGATATAACTACCTAGGAAAAAGAGCTAGTATACTATATCCTAATCTGTAAGATATTATTAGCGTCTGGGATAGTTCCAGGATATACAGTTAAATAACTAGAGTGGAAATATTATCATTTTACTTCGTATACACTATTACACTCTCCATTTTAGTTAAAAGGATTCTGTTCTATTACCTTATACTATACGTTTGACTATTTAAGATAGGATTCTAGTCAATATAACCATAAGAGCAATCTTTCAGCTGTTTCCAAATACCATTATAGCTTTGAGCCTTGCTCAATCTAGCAAAATCCCAACACAGCCTGCCCATATATTAGCGCCAGAAAGGCGTCCATGCGCCCGAGTCTGTTATATCATGTAGGTAGTGCCAGTTGCACTACTGCGCTGCTTTTGAAGCTGCTGTTAACAGCAATATTACTGCTTCAAGCCAGCCTATTTTAGCCCCGTTTAGCTTCGGCAATATTTCCTTTGCTGTGTAACTCATAATCATCGCAGTTTTACAGTGCACACCCTTAGAATTATAATTGCGAATCATCTTATATTAAAATAAGGGACAGCTTATCAGGTATCCTGTCTGGTGCGTAAAAAGCATCCAAAAAGCGAATACTTTTCTATTTACAGTTAGTATACACCCAATGTCAATCAAAAACCGCTTTTTCGGATACTTTTTTTTCACCAGGGAATGCTTGATAAGCTGTCCCTAAAATAACTTCCATGTGGAACTTAGGCAATTTGAATAAGAAGAGTGTATTGAGAAAATAATAGCACCTCTTAAACCTGATTCGTATTTACATCTCAGCTGTCAGCTGTTCTCCACTGGAAGAGATGCTAGTAAATATATGCGTCCCTAGGAAATTTAACAATTGAGAAAAAAAAAACATTAGAAGGTTTGTGATAGACATCTTTTGCCTCACGAGATAGATGCCAATAATATTCCCCCCCTCTAGTATTGAGCGTTCTTTTCGCGCCCTAACCTTTGTCGCTCAACATATGCGCTTATCTCACGTCATCCGTTCGTGTTCAGCTAGCGTTTTAAGAGTCATGCTATGTCCTGTCCACTGCATTATATGAACTCTATAGATTTCGCACACAGCACGTCAAAGAGCCATCAATTCTATTTTATCAGTTTCCAATTTTCACAATATTCAGGCGGGAATATATAGTTTCTCAACATATTTTTGTTACCCGAGCTCATTCTGGAGTATGGAATACGTATCGGGCGGGAATATCCCTTCTCCCTTTAGCAAGATGCCGGACCAACTCCAAATATTCTCCTCAAACACAACAAGGGGACTAATTGATAATGCTGTGCGAATTGCCTGGGTTTCTAAATATCGAATTACCCTCGGCTTTGCTATTCTATTTCACATCCTATTTTTGGCTCGAACTGTGTCAAGGCTCCCAATTACAGCCAAGCAATTGAGGTACCGAGGTCTGCTCACCCTTTTTTTTCACATTGGCATCTCAGCAATGGAGCTGCTTCGCTGGAATTATACCCGCGTCGCAACTGGGGCCGAGCCAGCTGCAGATACCATAGATGTTATCTTCTGTGTAGCTCAGGTCACCAGCACAATGATGATAGTAAGAAGACTGCAAAAGGGACATCCAGATTTCGTCAGACCTATCTTCCAAGCTGTTACGCCGTATCGTGTTCCTTTGACAGTTGCGGCTTACATCTTCAAAAACCCTGTCTTACACCGCGCTTTAGTCATGACCAACCGAGGCTTTCTCTACGTTCGAGTCGGTATACTTGGTTTCTCCATGGTTGACCAGCTCAAGGGCTCAAATGCATCTATATACACGCTGGGCAGCTATTTGGGCTCAACTCTATCTACTTTGGACAACGATATGCCACTTGGATGGGCCATTTTTGGCTATTGTATTCTGATGACATCTAAGTTGTCGCGCTGGACAACGCAACAAATTTTACCAAGGTGAGATGGCGCCAAAAAGAAAAAGTCGCTTGAGTCTTGCCGAAATGGAATTCTAACAATAAGACTTTAGTAGCTCTGGAGTTCCGAAAAAAATGAGTGCGATGAAATTGCAGCTGGTGCGGCTTCTACTTTGGATTGGGCTCGCCGATCTGAAGATTGTCAAAGCCTATGATGACGGATCCTTGTTTAACACGAATGCTGGAGAGAAGGAACGTATCAATTGAGATTCATTTAAGAATGAAGATAGACATAAGAATAGGGTTTATGGCATTTCCAACGACGAGGATATCATCCGTGGGTTGACTGAAGTTGGTCTATGGTCCTCATCGAGCGGATCGGTGGCTTAGATATGCTCCTCACCGACGACAGTCTCTCGCATGGTCAACGCCAGTTGCTTGGAATGACGCTGGCGTGTCTCCAATGAGGCAAGATTGTTTTAATGCACGAGCCAACGAGCCTGTAAGTAGTCTACTATACAGTAGGATTTCCCCCTTCAAAAATCAGCATGCTAACCATATGCTCACTCAGTGCCGATGTTAATATCCAATGACAATTTCACCGCACCATCTTCGATACCTTTTCAAAAAGTTCTTGCATCAGGTCGACACAATCCTCGACTTTGACGTCGCAATTTTGTTAGATCGTGGCAAAATCGTCGAGCACGGGATCCCACGGGCGTTTCTAAACGAGGATGGCTCTAGGCGGAAGCAGCTGTACTCCTTGCAGAAGGTGGAGGCTATCATGGTTGAGAAATTATCTGATAGTAATGCACAGGATGAATAGTTGGCAACGTCTCATTTGCATGGAAGTCTGCCATGGTTAGCGCCATGAGTCTGTGGTCTTACATAGTAGCTAACCAAACACGCGAAGAACGACCCATCAACAATTCACGGCTACAACACCTTCTTGGACATAATATGATGGTGCAATATCTTTTACATACTCCTGAAAGGCCCGGACATCAATTGCAACCAGGTGTTCTACCAAATCCACAGCTTCATGTGCGTGCCGACTTAGATGTCTGTCGCACCGATAACAATTAGGAGGTTGAGGGCATCTACTATCAGATAATCCAGACTACATCGTCGCAAAACTCATCTACTATAAAAAAAAATTGCATTTTCAAGGGGTTTGTTACTAATAAATCGGCATGCTTTTATCGACCATCATTTCATATACTTGGTAGTCAATTGTCAATGTCGGTATCTTTTACCGTTCATTTTCCCTTTTTCGACTTTGCTGCTCAGTGACTGGTCATTGTTCTTGCCGTTTGTAATGCGAATAAGCTAGCGGGAATTAGCTGGAGCTGTTGGGCGATCAGAGTACCTGCTTATTATAGGTTTATAGTGATTGGTTCTCCCGCCTTATTATATCCCATCTCCTCTCCAATACTAAGAGAAATTAGCTTTTGGGGAAACTTAGGGCAAATACACCATCGCGTTGAAAGAAGCAGGGCATGACTGTTGTATCTTGTTGAGATTAGGCTAATTACTGTAGCCCCCCCTCCCAAAAAAAAAAAAAACGTACACATGTACCGCTAAAATATCCGCGAGAAGAACTAATAATCAACTTTCCTACACTTACAGATACCTTACACCCAGCAGTCCTACTGCTAAATGGCGAATTTGTGTGATGGAATTGTTACAATTTAAGTTGCTGCAGACCTTATTGCCGACAAAGAAGGTACAAATTCCTGCCTTACTAGATACGCGAGCTGAATTACAAATCCGGACACTTTTCAACTGGAACTAACTATAATCAGCAAACTCCCTTTACAGGAATTACTCTATTTGGCTACATGCTAAAAGCGGCTATAAATACTGTACAGTTACTAGTGCCAGATTACTGGGCTGTTTGTTCTACATATTCTCACATTAATACGGAGTGCAGCTGAATAATTCAATGCTGAATAATTGATCGTTCTACTATTACGCACAGGTGTTGAGACGGCATACCTCTACCTACTACGGGTTGTTGCAGTATTTCCATTTCTTATTTTCTTACAATTTACGACATATAATCTAATCAAGTGACAAGGAAAAGGGGCGGGTTTGAGGGATGTCATATTTGAAAAATAGGGTCAGGACCTCTCTAAACACTTGGCATGAGCCTTTTTAATATATAGGTGGAATGACAAATAGGTATATAAGGCGAGGCTCCAAAGACGCTCTTGGGGACATATATATACCTGTTGAAAATGGCATGTTATATAGCCAGAAAGCCTAAAGTGTAAATCACGTTGTTTCATTGTCTACCTACCTCATCAACCATCCAGCTATCGCTTGTGTTCTATACAGTCTATACCATTCGCTATACCCTTCATCATGAGCCAGAATATCGATGCTCTTGTGATCGGGGCAGGATTCAGTGGAATTTATCAACTGTATAAGCTCCGTGAGCTTGGATTGTCGGTTAAACTTGTTGAGGCTGCTCCCGAAGTCGGGGGGACATGGTATTGGAACCGGTATCCCGGTGCAACGAGTGATTCGCATAGCGAGGTCTACCGCTATAGCTGGGACAAAGAAGATCTGTTAACCTACCCTTGGACGAATCGCTATCTTCCCCAGGCCGAAATACAGGCCTATTTAAAGCATGTAGTCCGACGACATGATTTGATCAAAGACATCCAGCTAAACACCCGCATGGAGTCTGCGCATTACAGTGAGGGTGGCTGGGAAATACGCTTATCCACTGGTGAAAGCTTTCGATCAAGATACCTCGTCACTGCACTAGGTGCTCTATCAAAGGCTTATTTCCCTCAGATTCCTGGTCTCGACAGCTTTACAGGCGAAAAATATCATACAACGTAAGTTTCTTCTTCCTGGTAGACTTGTCAGAAAGTGTCAATTGCTAATAGTTTCGTTCCATCTTAGTGCCTGGCCAGATAAACATGATTTTTCTAATAAACGTGTTGGTGTCATTGGAAATGGTTCCACTGGTGTACAACTCATAATCAACCTTGCAAACCAATCTAAACAGCTAACCTCATTCCAACGACATCCGCAGTATGTGGTTCCAAATGGTGACGGCAAAGTCACAGAGGAAAATCGAAAGCAAATCAATGATAACTACGACCAAATATGGCAGGATCTAAGGACTACTCTCTCGGGCCATGCTATTGTAGAGTCATCAGTCCCGGCTATGAGCGTTACTGCCGAGGAGCGTGAGCGCGTTTTTGAACAAGTGTGGCAATCAGGCAACGGAATAACGTTCTTATTCGGTACATTCGGAGATATCGCTATCAATGAGGAGGCGAATAAGGAGGCGTCGAATTTTATCCGCAAGAAGATTTCCCAGATTGTGAAAGACCCTATCAAAGCACGCAAGTTAACTCCGTCTGGTGGATTTAATCGCCGACCTGTCACAGCCAACGGGTATTATGAGACTTTTAATCGGGACAATGTCGATGTCGTTGATGTGTTGGATACTCCAATGGAGATTATACCAACTGGCATTAAACTTTCAGACGGTACTGAGTATGGCTTAGATATCATTGTATTTGCTACTGGTTTTGAAGCCGTTGACGGCATGTATCACGATGTCTCAATTACTGGACGGGACGGACTATCAGTACATGATCATTGGGCAAATGGCACTAAATCTTTTCTAGCCACTAACATGGCCGGGTTTCCAAACATGTTCCTGATTAACGGACCTCAAGGACCTTTGACTAATGTTCCGCCTCTCATTGAGACTCAGGTGGAGTTCGTTACAGGACTCATTGCCTCTGCGGAAGCAGAGAAGGAGAAGAGATCAGGTGATCACGAAACCACTCAGCAGCCAATCATCGAAGTTACTCAAGAAGCTGAGAATTCATGGTTGGAACAGACTAACGCAATTGGCGAGTCGACTGTATTTGCTAAGGGAGGATCATGGCTCACTGGAGATAACGTTGAGGGCAAGAAACACAATTTCCTCTATTATTTAGGAGGGGTAGTCAATTACAACAAAGCTGTGCAAGCTGAGATCGATGGAAGATATCCCAGCTTTAAGCCATTCTTCTGATATTTAATTATATCACTGAACTGGCATGTTATCGACGAATCCAATTTGACATTTAGTGGTAGCTTGTCATAGAATATCAAGTTTTTTTTGGCCTCTTTCTGAAGGCGAACTCCGTCTGATACCATACAGAATATGTTAGATTAGTAGTAGTATGGACAGAAGCTAAATACCTAGTTCAGAAATACGTCCTGATGTAATCTCTATAAAGGCCACAGCCGTCGCGGGGTGATAAATCGAGAATCTCACGCACCTTTGGAGCAAGTGGGCATTACATCCATTTAGCCTCTTCTAATCACATCAATGCCGCAAGTAGTGGGGACAATAAAATGTGGCTAGCACACGACTTTATAAGATCAGAAAGAGGGCGCCATAGGAATGCGCTATAGCGACATAAATAGTATATATACGCCATCGCAGGAGCGCTATGTACACGTATCTGCATTAGAGTAGTCGTAAAACTTCTCTGGGCGAACGGAACCACAGGCATGTACAAGTCAATTCTCCGTTTATAGGGCATTGAGCATACCTTGCCCACTCTTTTGAAACACCTGTCGCTTACTTCTTCTTACTGGCTGGTTTTGAATACCGCTATGATCGCTTCATAGCGATGCACCCATGTATTGCCCATGCCGTATCGCTGTGCAAGAACGCGCTCGAATACGCTCGTGGAAGAGAGAAGAAAAAAATGGCAGATGAATATTCCGTTGTGGTGTTCATTACTGCCGTGATGCCCTTCATAAAGAATCTCTATCATATTGTTCCTGGTATTTGCTGATGCTCTAGGAGAATAAACAACATTCACAGCGGCGGCGCCTTTGTGACCATTTTCCTAGGTACAGTACGCATGTAACTGCGGGGACAAACGTTCCATTGTCTAGCAAATTCCACTGTGGAGCCAAGGCCTCTCAGAAGTGAAACAAGTGACATATCAAGCCCACAAACACGATGAATAGAAATAGATCTTCTAGCATAATTAATCACGTTGGCAAATACAAGGAGCGGTTACAATATTTACTGCAATGCATCAAAGGAACACAGCTTCAGCACGAATGTAGTGGCAGTCAATTTTATTCCTGGCTCTTTACATCCTTGCATCAACGCACGTGTGGGACTTCCAGATTAACAATGCTGCATTAACCTCTATTTTAAACAGCCTTAAGTGGCACAGAAGGTTGCAGAGGAAGAGTGTGTCAAAAAAAAATTAAGCCTCGGGCTGAGTTCTATTTATTCGTTTGCAATCCTCACACTCTCTTGTATTTTTTCCCTATTACTTCTTTATGTGATAGGTCTGTATTTTATTCGTTTATTGTTATATCTTCGTTCTTCTATTCTTTTCGGATTTCCTTTTTCCTTCAAATTGATTTGGCGTCATTGCTGGTGCTCTGTTGCGTTTGCAAGGTTATAAGACGGATTCAAAAGTGTATGCCCTCTAATTCATTTCGGAGATTCCTTATGGAGGAAATGTCTAATAACTATTCGTGCATTCGGCATACCGAATCCACCACTCACTGTAAGGTGACTACTCAATTTTTTCTTGCAGGATGAATTTCTAAATCTCGGATCTTTTTTCTTCAATCCTTCCCGTATCATGTGTCAGAATCATGCGATGATCATCCAAATTCGAGACTGGGACAAGAGCGGTACCCCCTGGACTGGCTATGAGCTCGCTCTTTTCTTTAGCTTCTCGTGTCCTACAAGAGTCCATAACTACATACGTTCTCAAGGGAAGAATCCGGGAGTATCTTTATACAGTGTGGCTACGATGAAACATCTATTTCTTAAATAGCAGGCCAAAGTTTCACCCGACTTAGATTTATTAATGGCTTCTATTAAATTATCTTTCGCTCAAAAGCATGGTTCATATGTTCCAGAATGTCGGGGTAGAGTTTAGCCCGACCTTGATCGACGGCCCTTCCCATAGTGGCCTCCACTCGGGAAATTTACTCCGAATAAGATTCTAGAACTTCGGAGCTAGGTTTGACCGGACTTGGACTTACACACTATTTACCATGTCACGCTCTGGCATAAGCAGTAATAAAAGCCGCATCGTTGAATGTGGCTGCACCTATTTAGATGGGATAAGAATAACAATACGGAGTAGAGTCAGCTTTGAAGTAAAGAAAAGGGAATTAAGAAAAAAAAAATCATTAAAAAAAAAAATCAAGAAAATTAACTAAAGGAATAGCTTGATTATTAAATCAATGCAAATACAAAGAGAGCGTTTACTGTATGAGGATAAAATTTAATACTACATAAAGCATGCAATAGGCAGATACTTTTATGTAAAAATAAGAATTAGTGCCTTTTAGCGCTCTCCAATATATGCGGTTGCCTGCCGTATGTGTACAGAAGGCATAAGCTTCCGCTTCAACGGAGGTTGCATCAGCGGTTGTTACTTATTAGCCTGCAGCTGTTCTCTACTAGCATCATGCTTTTGAATCCTATAACTGCAAGTATGGGCTGATTAAAGCCAAGAAAGTCTTGTTCAACCCATGTCATTTAGAGCTTAGTAATAACAGAGACCCCACCGCCCCCTCCTCCCGCACTGCCAAGAGGGTGAGAACTATTGCGCCGCATCTGATATGCAAGTCAACAACAGCAAACGAACTATAGCTTCTTTCTAAACGAGCTTCGTCGGATATTCTAATTCATATTACTAACTCAAATATTATCTTATAACGCAATGAATAGATTGACTCGATCTGAAGAACGAATAGCAGCAGTTGGAATAATATCTTCGCAATCACGAAGATGCTTATAAATAGAACAAAAGTTGTAACTGAAAGTTGTTTGTCGTATTGTAGAGTTCTAGCCTAAGTATCCCTGACCTTTTGAATCAGGCACCTTTCTCCAAGCCCACCTTTTATCGAATGTTAACTGAAAAACCGGCCACAAATATGCAATTCTGTATGAATCGGGACAGCTGTAACTTCTTGATCTGTACGGAATATAGAAGGAAAAATACGAAAGTTCCACTTAAAGGCGCAAAGTTGCTATTAGCGGCTGAACTGTTGTGACCGAAGGAACGCCGCTGCTCAGGGTGTCAGGGTGCTAGAGTCTCTTACCAATCATCCAGCTGCTTGAACAGCAGGTTTTATGTAAATCCTCATACTAATGCAAACTAGTCCTAGCAATAAAATAATCATGTTGTATTCATAGATTCTTGTCATGTACTTGCTCCGAGTATAGTAAGCCGAGAGGGTTGAGAATGTTCCGATGAAAAGAAATATTAATAGCCCCTCCCAGGCATGTCTCCTCTGCTCATTCTCCATGTAAATCACAAAGCGTGATCATTCTGCATCTTAAATTACGAAGATATCTCTTTCTCTTTTTGATCTTCTTTCCAAATTCTGTGTTCTACCCTTAGCCCCAAGCTTCAAAATCAGCTTTATAACAGCCAACATGACAGTCATCCCGAATATCGCTAGCGAGAGGAGTGTCGTTACTCTCAGAGCGAAACGTCATAAGATAGACACTTTGAACTATTCAAGTGGTATTCAATATGAATATCCTGAGATATCTCTTTCTACTGATAGCATTCCTTTGGTGAAACCCACAAAAGACTCCAAACACGTGCTCATTCTAGGGGCCGGTGTGAGTGGGCTGATGATTGCCTGGATGCTCTTAGATGAAGGATACCGTGTCACCATTATTGCTGACGACTGGGCCTGGACCAAAGATTTCGAAAAGTCTCGGATGGCGTCGCAAGTTGCGGGGGCTTTATGGGAATTCCCCCCTGGTGGGTGCGGGCTGACTGAGATTGAATCGCCGGGCAAAGGCTGGGCTGCTATTGAGCATTACCGAGAATGGGCTCTGCAGAGCTATGAGTTTTACGAGAAATATGAGCAAGTGTTCAACACCTATGAAAGGAATGGTGGATCATTTGGGCTAAAATTCACCAATCTCCACCAGTTCTTTTTGGACGACCTGTCTCAATTGAAGAAGGATCATCCCAATTATGAAGAGGCTTTGAAGCTACACGAGATAGAGAAGAGCCCACTTCAAAAGGATGTAAAGAAGTATAACAGGACGACGGAAGCAAAGAGGTTGGAGTGGAATAAACAATTCGACAAAGTCATCGAGCCAAGCTTGAATGGGCAAGAGCTCAAGAGCGCCTACAGCCACAGAGCCCCCATTGTGAATACAGACAAAGCAATGGCATATCTTATGGCTGTTGTTACAGCCAAAGGCGCGAGCATGGAAACGCGAAAAATCGAAAGCGACATCAGGCATGAACTCGGCTTACAACTATTGAAAGACCACGGGGCGGACGCCATTGTGAATGCCACCGGCCTCGGTGCCAAGACAGTTGCGGCTGATGACGATGTTTATCCAGTCCGCGGAGCTGTTCGACGTGTCGAAAACACCCACAAAGGTTCATTCAGACATCTAAATGATGCATATTTGGTTCCTGCGCAAAAGGATAGCAACCAGCACCCCACCAAGACAGTTTTCATTGTCCCTCGCAATGACGATGTTCTATATGTCGGATCGATCGTACAGCCCAATATCGGCACAAAAAATCTCACTCCAGAGTCACCAGAGGTTCAAATGATGTGGAACAGAGCAGGATCCTTTGTTAAGAATCTGCTCCATGCTGGATTTGTTCCCCAATATGAGTTTGCCCAGGGCCTTCGACCTTTTACAAAAAGGAATGTCAAAGTCCGTGCTGATGAGGTGGCAACTTTTCCGCTAGTTCATAATTACGGACATGGCGGCTCCGGTTGGACTTTAGGTATTGGTACTGCTCGATGTGCTGTGCTTATTTTGAAGAAGCGCTTAGAAGGAATTCCGGCAACTGTCATTAATGAAAATATATATGGATAGATCGTAACTTATCCGCGAAGCAATACATAACAAGATGTATTATCTAGTATCAGATATACAACAATTAGGATTTTTGACTAGGCACGAATTGAGTCTGATCTGGGCCGCAGTGGCAGCATATTCTCAGAAGATAGATTCTATCACTTGCAATACTAGAAGCTATAGCTCCTGTTAGCTTGCCTAACAGACCACTATAATGAAGGTTTAGCTTAGGTATTGTATAAGTAATGTATATATCGCTCTTCCAGATATTTATATGGAGCTGCATGGAGACACATTCCCGTAAACGTACAATTTGGCTGTGAATTTGATAGGGCTGACCTCATTACATATCACAACATGATCCCATCTTGGCCATTATATGTTGAATTCAATTACCACAATGTGAGCCATTATTCTTTTGTTGGCTATAGAGGCTATAGAGGCTCTAGTAGCAGCTAGATTTCAGGGTGGGAGGTTTCATATCCAACAAGCAAAGTGCATTGGCTAGTATTGCTAATGTAGATAGGAACAGTTACAATCATAGAAATCCTTTGTACTATCTATCTTCAGACAGGCGTGTTGCAAGAAAGTTGGCCATTTGCTCTCTGTGGTCCAATCTGATATACGAAGACAACTTTTCAATAGTTCTGATGTCCCTCCCAATATGGTCACCTCCACCCACCGGTCAACTATCACTCTTGATAATGTACCCCTTTTGAAGGTAAAGCTTATAGGCACTGAGAATAGTATGCATTTCCCACCTTGCAAGTTCCCGATGAGCAGCATGTAGGGCCATTCCAGCCAATGCCACCGCACTGGCCGTACAGGGCAGAGCAGCTGCCGGTGGGACCGGTGGGACCGGTAGGGGGTGCGGATGAGGTTGGGTTTCCAGGACTTCCACCGTTGGAGACTTTCTGCGATGCGGATCCGCTGCCGCTCCAGCTCTCCACGGCGATAACTTGGTAGTTCATCGTGCCGAGATTTAAACCAAGCTTGGCCCACGCGTCGAAGTGATTTTGGATAGTGACAGTGCCGCTAGTCCGTGGTGAGCTTCGGATAGATATGTACTGGTTGAAGGTGGCTGTGCCTATAATGGAAGGCTCATTGACGCGCTGGTTCTCCCATATAGCATAAGTGCCTCCGTCGCTAGAGACTGTGCCCTTTTGCGAGCCGCCCGTGCTAATTCCAATGTTGGTCTCCATGACGTAGTACTCGACAAGGGGGTTTGTGGTCCACCCGTAGACGGAAAGGCTGCCAAGACCGCTAGAGACATTGAAGGTACCTGAATAGTTAATAGGACTAAAGTTGTTTTACCATTTGATTAGCTTGTAATTTTGGCGTGAGATGAGAGCAAATGGGAGCAATAGAATAGAACAGGTGATGGTCACGTACAGATTGCTACCGGGTTGCCAGCCTACACCCACAACAAAGTCTTGCTGAGTATTCCAATTGAGGTTGAAACCAGTCGTTGACGGCGTGAAATTTACCGTCCCACCAGTGGTGTAATCCTGGTTGTAATTGATAGCGGCGCGGCGAGAAAGAGGATTATCAGGCCCAAGGAAGAAGTTATGCGGCCCTCGCTCCTCAACATTTCTCTCGGCAACCTCCGCAGGGGCTGCGAGTGAGGCCGTGATGGCCGAGAGACCGGCAACAAAACGAGAGAAGGCAACCATTATCTTTTGTTATAAAGCCTAGGCGTTTATAAGATAGAGTGTTGGAGAATTAGAAGCAAAAACGGCCTCATCAACTTCGTGGGAAGCTTATATACTTATTATGGATCAGTAGAATACGCGTGTAATGTAAAATCTTATATATTCCGCCTTTCTTCTACTCAATAATACAACATTCGCTGCTTACTGACTCATGCATGGGTAGCAGTAATTCTGCCACTTCATCAGCCTGAAATCATTTCATCCCCGTTAATCCGAGAAGACCGTATAATCCGGACTATAACACCTTTGGTTAGTTAGGCAGGGAAATACTGGATATAGAGAGCAAGAGGAGTTTTTTTTTTTTTTTTTTTTTTTTTTTTTTTTTTTTGGTTACGTTTATACCCAAATTTGTGGAGAGCGTGGTATAACAAAAGCCTCGAAAGGCATGGCATAGGTAGCTATCCATGACATCCTGGTAGGGCTAATATCTGCGTGTCGCCGGTATTAAACATCTCTCTTGGTCTTAGGGTGCACATTACTTACCGCTTGGGGCAATTCTGACAGATCGACCTTGGCGCGGGGTAAATTCATTTCTACATCTCGTTTTTGCCGTGCCGATTAAAATGTAACCTAAATAACGACTAACCTCTGTTGACAACACGCCATATAAATTGCTGTCGGTTAGATGGGGCGAGAATTCTATATCGCCAGGAATAAACTAGAATAGCCTTACGGTTGGATAAAAATCATGCCCCTCTCTCACCGAATATCGTTATTATCCTTATAGATTTCGATAATGCTAATATCTCTTCCAACACGCCCCTTGTGAGGGGCATTTGCAGCTTTGTGGGAACAATGGGTGGCCACCTGCTCCAATTTCTAGGTGATATCACCATCCAATCTACGAGACAATATATATGGCCCAGCAACTTTTAATGCCTATAGTGCCACGCAATATTGGGTAGGTTCTAAATAGTTGGGATATAAATTGGATTGCATAAAATTTACAGATAGTGCCGCAACTTCTTGATATTTCGAGCGTGTTACAATTTTGTGGATAAAACACAATGCCCCGCTTTTGCCCAAGTCATTATTGTACATGTTTTCAGGTTCTACTACCATAATAATAGATCTACTCTATATACCAGCGCGTACTATGTAGTCATGCACCTGCCCCAGATATCTCAAGAAGTTAAGATTTCGGAATATTTGCGGTCGTAACAGATCGCCCTGTAGCTCTTCTCGATATTAATGTGTGGAGAGCCAAGTCCTTGGTATTTCAAACTAGGTAAGACCACTCCTGCTCGCTGGGGCATGTGCCGCCCTGATTCACTGTGTGGATTTACTTTATGCAGTGTAATTATTTCCGCTACTTCTTTTCTTCATATAATATATTCCTATACCCGCTCTCACTGTTTACGAGGAGTGGTATAACCACACCCTTAACATAACACACCTCGTGCATAGTAGGAGATTTTGGGCTGAGGTAGCGGCTAAGTTGATCATATTTAACCAGTTTACCCGCTATGGAAATCTGGCACAGATGGCTATTTTCACAACATTCGCTTTCATATTGCCTTCTCGGCTGACTCTCTGTTAGCTTACAATGTAATCTCGAGGATTTTGCATCCTGATTTCTCTAAGTCTACACGCAACCCCAGCAATTAAACGTGCGACCGCGTATACAAGAGACTACTAAGTCAGAGTCTGCTATCAACTTACTTGTCCACAACAGAGAAGTAATTCTTTACCAATACTATATTGGTTGTGTCTTGTTAAGTGGGAGCAATAGCGCATCGGCCCTTTTATCTTCACATTGCTAGATCCCCCCTTTTGAGCGATAGACTGATACACATATTATGCCTTTCTTGTATCCCTTAGTAGTTCCCGCATTACCGGGAAAGAGAAAATCAGATTGGGTCGTATGGGGTACACCAAAGAATGTGATGATTCAAGTCCTATCAACTTTAGGCTAATTTTTAGATATGCAAGATTTGTCGTAGCTAAGCAACCAGGGCTTCATGCTACCTAGCTGCCCAATTCTTATAATAATGGAAGATATTAGCACTTGGCAGGTCGCAGTAGGTGGTTGGTCTCTGACTAGGGACCAAGAAAGTGATTTTGTTTGATAAGCGAAGATCTTCACGAAAGTTGAAAGTCATCAAGAGCTTATCAAATTGCTTAACCCTAATGTTGAACATAAAAATGTGGGCCGTTTTACGATTACTGATTTCTGCAGAGTTCATCCAGAAGTGAAATGGCCGTAAAGTTGCCGATCCCAAGGGTATTGTTATAGTAGAAGTTCTAGACTATTGATAAAGGGCACAAAATATATTTTAGACACAAATGACCTATATAGGACTACTCTGATCTTGGGAATGCAAAGAAAAAGGTTTACTACAGCTACTCTTTGTATGTCCTTATATAGCAAAGTTGCTTTGGGCTGCCCAAGGTAGCAACATTCTCGGCTAAATCCACAGATAGAACAGCGCAATACGGCATAACTATTGAAAACATTGTAACAGTATATACTTGCTGAATTGGATCAATGCATAAAAAGTATTACAGAATATGAGAAATCTCTTCAGCTATATCAGTCGATATAAGTTACACGCTCTCTGAAGCTGTGCTATACATTATGCTAGCTCAGCTTAAGATAATTTACAAGCCCCATGGTAACCCTGCTTCGAAAGTACGAGTTGCATCTCCATCATAGCCGACCTTTTCCATCCATTGTTTTAAGCTTCTGATTCTGCCGGGATATATCTCGTCTAGTAAGGCGTAATCTCTCTTGCATAGTCCGAGTTCAGTATCCTTTCCCGAATTCTGGTATATCCTCCACCAAGCAGAAAAGTTTTGTTCAAAAGTTAGCAGGGATGAGTCATTTGGAGATGTCGAACTCCCCATCTTATGTTGCGTCGCGGTTTCCGGCAACCCAGTTTCTTGAAACCATTCTTCGATCGTAACGTTGGTCCCTTTAGCAGGCTTTCCAGTCACCGCAGTGAATACTTCTGCGATTTGCTTTAGGGACACATCTTCGACCGCGATCTCCAAGTTGAGACCAGCAGACTGTTCTGGGTGTTCGAATACCCACCGCACGTAATACCCTAAGTCGTCCAAACATACATAAGGGATTATTCTATTAAGATGAGAATAATAGTAAAAGATGTATTAAAGAACTTGGTTATCTAATAGAGTAGTCAGGGGCAGGACCTCTTATATATATATAATTATATAATCCATATAACTAGATTAGACTAGCGTTTCCCTTGTTTAACATATTCCGTCACCAATTGGTATGTGAAAGTCATACACGCCTGATTCCTGCTTCGTTGGGTGCTGGAAGTACCAGAGCTGTTCAATGTAAGGTCCGGTACACACAACAGACCATTTCATAGGGATTTGTGGTATGGATGACATCCAGCGTTTGACGTGACCCTTGCCATAGTAGTGGCCGCATCGAATAGCATCATCGTACTTGGTCTCCAGAGCATAATCGTCGAGAGACGACCATACATAGTGCTTAATGCGACTTTGCACAGCAATCTCGAATATTCGAATGCCCCAGTACAATTCATTTTTTATCCCCAGAGAAAAGCTGTTAAGATTGACAAAAGCGTAGTCCACCCCAGCAAAGGCAGAGCGTAGAGCATTCTCATCGGTAGGCCCGCCGACCACGAATTGAACATTGGGGACAATGTCCCGAAGTTTCTTTGAATGCTCCGAATTTTCATCACGAGTGAGCACACGCACATGGTATTCATGCTGGCTCAGTTCTGTAGATGTTAGCGGAAATAGGATGCCTCCTCCTCTTGGCGAAACTTACCTTGTACAACAGGCACACCTTGCGCACCGGTTCCCCCAATCACTAAAATTGTTTTGGTACTCATGTTATTCTAATTCATAGATGTAAAATACGATGCAGATGATTATTCGATACCAGCGAGCCGTGTTCACTTTATATGTATTACATCTAGCTACATCTAGATACTTTCATATCAGTCCTACAAATGGTAACTGAAATGGGAGCCCTAATATGTCTAGAAAATACCAAGTAAGGTTAGCATCGGGCGTGTGATTGTTTACAAAATATTACTCAGCAGCAAATGGACATGTACTGTAACAGGAAGAAGACAAGCAGCTGACGAGAGTTCCTATCTCTTTAGACGTGGTAAGGCAGCTTTTTTGTACTTTCTTTATCAACAGTGTAGTACATAGCGCAACTGAAGTGGTAGCAAATGTGCCCTGGTGGTAATCTATATCGAGGACGAAGAAGTTATATGATGACTAAGACAGATGATAAATATAGAAAGGTATGAACAGAGGTCATGTATACCACGTGATGTAGGACAAGGCCTGTCCAAGCTGACAAAGGAGGCAATCGATCTCGTGATGTCAAAAAGAAGAAGAAAAAGAGTACAAGTAAACTATCATCACATGTACAATTTTAAATGTATGCATTGTATTGGCGAAGAGAATGTCACTATTACCACAAGCGAAGTTACGCTGCTGTATGCTGCCTTCTCTGATTAATAGTGCCGTTGATATGCAGGCAGCTTTTCGAACCTACGGTCGAAAATGTATTGCTGAGAGTGATTGTACATACCAGGACATATTTGCGTCTTGAATTATAGCTTGGGAATCCATGTGTTATTTGTAGTTGTTTATACAAGTCGAAATGTTTTATTTTGGCCCCCCAGATCGCGCTGTGTGCAGATCGTCAGCCTGGTGTGACCATCGCTAATTAGCACTTAACCAGCTAGTTTCGATCCGAATAGCGATTGAGAGCCCTGCATAAGGTTTATGCGACTAATAACGACTTAATCCAGGTACAAAAAAGTCAAACAAAGTGAAATGATACGTTTGAGTGCAGTGTAACCACAGTACTTTGGAGTTTGTCCAGTAGAGAGATATACCAGGAGTAAATCCAAGCTCATTATCTAGCTCCAGTGAGGTATTTAAGAAGACGTAACAGTTTGAAGATGAAAGTAATCAAAAACAAACCAGAGAAGTCTTTACAAACAATTATTGAATTTTAGCACGATCAATGGTTAGTGTGATTGCTGCAGCCACTTTGATGCCTAAAATAGAAAAGGGTTCTGGCATGTAGAAAAAAGGGTTTTGGGCCATGGCGACGGGTGAGGCCTGGTCGTAAATAGCTGCGCGTATTTCAACAACACAATGAAAGTAGCTCGTCATAGACAACCTTGGTTAATCGATAGATAGCTCGCTCTTTCGCTCTTCAAGCTGTATCACGCTAGTTAGCGAGCTGAGCCGTTTACCATGTGCCAAATGTCAAGGGATCGCATTTCAATAGATAAGCAGGGGGGCAGGTATTAAAGTGGCACCATGAGTAAAAACCATGTGGACCGGCTATCGATGAATTTCGTCCCCGCATGATAAGGTCATCGTAAATTCCATACAAATCCACGCTGTCTCAAAGTACTAGCATTAGCGAGAGTTTTAGAAAGCATAGTTGATGGAGTAGTGCTGATGAATTTATGGGGTGAGCAGCACATAGCCAATCTCCAGCTGCTTCTGCTAGTATATTAGCAGCCATTAGACCCGCGACCCATTAGAGCAGCGGGCGGTTTGGTTTATAGCGGCATGGGGCGAGTTTTAAGACGTGATGCACCCACTAATATTCGACGGGTGGAAGGCCGGAAGCCGTAGATCAATTAGCCACAGGACGCCGACATCGGCTACACCTCTTTTGAGATAGTTATCCCCGAGGCTACGCCAATGGCGCCGTCGATATCTTGTGAAAATTGCGACAGTCGGGCCACGCAAGAGGAGGCAAACCAACAGTCGTGAGAATCCAGGTGCAGCTGAAGAAGACTCGCCCAACAAACAATGAATCCTACAGAAGCTTGGCACAGCTTATGCAGGGGGAATTTGTTTTATTTCCGAGCCCGGAAGCCTCACGAACCACTCTAGCCCAGTTTCCAATCTGTAGCACTGGAAGGCGCTCTGTCAGCCGCAGGTTTCGCCCCGCCCAAAACAGGGGATATCCCCGGAGCTAAATGTCACAGATGCGCAGCAGTGCATCGCCTCCAGTAGACACAAGCCAATTCACTTCGATCGGAGGCTACACTTAAGCGTGCCCAGCCTCGGTCTCTATCATTTTTGGCTGCCTAGCACCGTTCTGGCATTATTTCGCGCAAAAGTTCCAATCCAGGATGCAGAAATGAGGGCCGATGTATCCTTTTGCTGCAGGTCTTGCACATCACCAGCACTCTGATTGGACTCGTTATACGCGGACAATTTCTTCCTTAATATGGAGGGGCTAGATTTTTCCCATGATGCCACATTTGCTTTTCATTCTGGGGCAGATTTCTTCTTTTCAATGCTTCTGGAGCCAAATTCTGGAGAAAAAGTGGCCATACTGGACTGCCCAAGTTTGGTGGCTAGTCGCATCACCCCTGACTAACCCTTCGCTACCAAGATTCAGGACCTTACACTAGCTGGACAGTCGCGTGCCTCTATAACCGATCTACTGTAAATCCAGGGGTCAATATAGGATCTACTGAAAAAAAAGCGCGATAAGACAAGTTAAGGGCCATGGCAAGGGGGGGGGGGGGGATGGCGCCAATAGTGAAATGTCGCGCGCTGGTCTAATCTCGGCTTCCAAATCAGATGTTCCAATACTGCATTCTTTCCCCACGTGGTGAATGCATATTATTCCTCTTCTCTGCTTCGTACTGCTGATCACTTCCTTCTCCCTTGCATCTCAATTTCAGCCTTGTCAGTGATTTTCTCCGAATGGTGGCGCCTCTACCGAGAAAGGGCAAAGGCAAGAACTCAAGCAAGAGTCTCGGTCGACGGTGCAAAGTCATTAATCCTTGAAGCACAACGGCAGCAAAGATACGACAACTACGCCAAAATGGATAGAGAGTTTATGGAACAATTATGGAGCGAGCGCCATTATGGAACACCGCTGGCCATCATCTTCATGATAATGCCCACGATCGCCGTCAGCCTGCGTCTGTACGCGAAGATCACGGCCCGTCAACAGCTTGAACTAAGCGATTACTTTTCCATTATCGCATGGGCAAATACAGCTGGTCTGTTCATATCTTTGCTAGTGGCTGTCTATTTACCGGCCTCATATCTGGACAATCCTGATGGCATCGATGAGCCTGTATCCAAGATTACATTCTCTCTCAATCTCTTGTGGGCTGGCGCCTGCTATTTTTGCAAGCTATCGATTCTTTGCCTTTACTATCGCCTCCTGAGTACACCGGCCAGCACTTTCCGTCTATTAGTCCAGGGCATGTTCATTCTAACGGCCTGCGTCGGGATTGCGAGTTGCCTGGGCTTCCTGTTGATATTCCGGGATATGTCATGGTGGTGGACAACAGGACTGAGATCTCACCCTGTGCAACTGGCGCAAATGATTAAAATGAACGAAGCCATTGATATTCTATCGCTTCTAACAGATGTCATCTTGTTCTTCATGCCTTTGCCTGTAATCTGGAAGTTGAGCCTCGACAAGCAGAAAAAGCGTTTGCTTATTGGTCTATTTTCACTTGGCTTCTTGTGAGTCACCAGTTTCCTCCGACGTTTCAAATGAACAAGAAGAAATCACAAGCTAACTCAATCCCACTCTTAGGACCTGTATCGAAGTTATCATCAGAATTATAACCACGTATGGTTTCGACGGTGCTTTGGATGCCATCCAAGTCCAGTGTCTATTGATGGGCATTGAGCCAGCGATGGGCATTACACTGTGTTCACTCCCTGTTTTCTTGCGATTGGTTAGTGTCTCTGTCTATAGTCATTAACAAAATAACCTTTGCTAACCATATGCCATTACTACAGTTCCGAAAGGGCCACAACAATTCAAGTGGTCGCAGCTACGCGTCCGGTAATGGCAATTTCTATTCTCTGGGCCCTGTGAGCGGTAAACATTCAGCAACCAGAGATCCTGATGGAGCCTTGTTGGATTCAGCTGTTGGAAAGCCGCAGCCAGTGCTGGTACAGACAGAAATTACTGTCCACTCTTCACGTAGCGGGTATAATGACTCTCTCGAATCTCAGGAGGGTTACTGGAAATGATGAATTATAAGGGGAGTTGTCAATTTAACGTTAATCTGAATTAATGCGAGACTTATCGAGCAATCGTAACAGCCATTGTCGGGTATATATTTCCTTTTTAATGACTTGTATTATTGAAGCGTTTAACAACATGGAGAGGTCATATTCAACTGTATAAATATTCTACTTTGTCACTTACTACTCAATTCAATATACTTTTTGGATTTCAATTGCATTATACCAAACCATTCCAAGTCGCCTTAGTTGATATTGCTATGGGAGTTTTATGGCAACTGTCAAGGTTTCTGCCATGAGATTACCTCCTTTTCCCAAAGCATTATCTATGTACCTACCCTATGTTCTGATATGTTGGCAAACACTTGATAAATCTAGCACATTTAGAATAAGGTCCAAGAAAGGTTATTCTTAATTTGAGCTCGAGAGCGTTGTAAATGTTTGGTAATTGCACTATCTAGGTTTTTATTTTATCTTTGCAAGCTTCTTAACATATTTAATACTACCTGAATGAGACTTCAATAATCGTCGCAAACGCAATTGAAGTATCCAAAATACGCCAATCTCCATTGATTTCCTTGTTCCAGGCCCAAACAGCGCTGTGTTCGAGGCGCACCCATTTTCTTATAGAAAGCTATCTATAATGCGTTTAGACTTCTTCCTAGAGTTGTTTCTGTTGCTATTGAGATAGCATCAATCACACAAAGCGTAGTGACTAGTACACGGATTTGAATACACATGAAAAGTGTCTACCCAGAGACATGGACGTGTTCGCCTTGCATAGTACAGCACTGTAATGTACTAGTTTAAAAACCGGTACCACATAGAACTTATCGGCCTATACTATAGATATCACTAATATTGAGATTTTTTACGTTGATCGTAGGTGCAGCCCGGAATTGCAGTTCAAAGCAATCTTTTTAGGCATGTTTGCAAGATGAGCTACTTGTAGCTTTAGAATCATCTGTAGCAAGTGAAACCCCCAAGGCCTTAGAAAATGTATGCAATAAAGCGCACTTCAGGGTACTTAAAATGAACGTGATGCGCCCGATACTTAGCTCGGTGCCAGTGTTTTAAGGTACTTGTTCATACGCTTGATATTATGGAGTACTGGTTGAAAAGAAAGGTTGAAAGGAGATGAGCCAAAGATTTAAAAAAAAAAAAAAAAAAAAAAAAAAAAAAAAGAAAAGACTAGGTTATTTGCTATTGAATTTCGTTTACGCTCATTTCTATCTCTCCGAAGTGCTCATGTTCCTAGACGTCGCAGTGTTTAGTTGGTATTTAAACTCTTATCAGCGTATAAGATATTTTGGGTGATATGCATAGCTGTCTAGATCCGCTAGTGTCTTCGTAGCAAGATTCATTACTATGGCGAAAAATTGCTGATTTATACCTACATTGCCTATTTAGCCGTTCCGCCCGTTGAAGTTAATCGGCTCAACCTGTTTTATGGCATTCATACTATTAAATGCGCTTGCTGTATGCCTTTATCTTGGTGTTTCTTTGCCAAACGGATTTTATTAATGTTCCTATTTAAGGTTTGTGTTAATAGCTAACCCAGAGCTATAGTGTTCAAGCAGATATAATAGCTACTTGTAGAGAGAACTGATACGGTGCAGATTGTGCTGAAATGACTGTAAAATAAGCCATGGTAGGAAATATTATTCACACTGCCTTGCTTTCTAATATCGATTACAAACCGAGAGAAGGAAATCCTGCCAGGGCGCTTGATTGCACTGAAGAAAAAGCACTCTACTAAACCATTGAATAAACGTTTCAAATTAAAGCTTGGCCACGCGTAGATGTTCTAAATAGAGTAAAGCTACATTTATTAAGTTACTATTAAACAAATTTTGATATGGCTTCTTAAGTGAAGTGTTACTCAGAAAGAATGGTAGAGCAATGGACATCTAGAAATTGGGGGGAGGGGGGTTGTAAAACAAAGTAGCCGTAAGTGCGACGTGGAGCGGTTTTTCTTCCTTAGAATATACATGTAGCTTTTATTTATTTAAATTCAGCGCTTATTCAGTAGGGTTCATTGCTTATTAATTGGATTATAGCGCTTATTTACTGTCGTACATTCCTTATGTGTAGTGCTTATCCATCACGATACAGCGCTTATCCGCTGTCGTACAATACCTAACATTACATGTATAATAACATTACTTGTATATACATAGAATTACTTATACGTTAATGCCATGTGACTAAAATTTACTTATTGACTATCTAGAGAGAGCGAAAATTCCAATCCTGTGGATAACGACGCTCCATGATGATGGATAGTTGATAGGCCAGACACTTCCGTTTCTTAATTGTATCAAGTGAATATAAAAGATATGAAGACTAGATTACTATGAGGCTTGTAATAAGAAAAAGCCCCGCTATTATCCCATTTCCAGGTAATCCGAAATAAAGAGAAGCGCTTAAGTTTTAATGTTTAGTAACTAAAGAGCGTAATCATCAACTCTCACCGCATGATAAAATAAGATTAGCGCATCACCTAAAACTGTACGAGGAGTTTTCAAGTTTTTGTCACCGACTCTTCACTTTATCTCTAGTTCAGAATACGCTGTCCCCCGAACCAATACCTAGCGGCGCAGCACAATATTGCCTCTGTACAGTCCAAAGTTTCAGATCAGAAACTGTCTTACTCTCAAATTAAAATGCCCATTCTTGATTTTAGTTCCAGCGTTACTGTCCGACCAAGCGCTTCGCTAAGCGAGGTAAACAGTCTCTTCTGCAATCAAATCAGAGACTTGGGATGGGTATGAGTTTCGAATTTGTTTTCTTACAAACCCAATGGCTGATAGATATCAGAATCGAGATGAATTGGATGCTCAAACGCACTTTACAGTGGCTCAAAATGGCCAAGACTGGTTAATTTTGATCCCAGCTGGCACAAATGAGCCTATTGGGATGGTGATAGGTTTCAAGTTCCCTAATCACACCGGATGGGTCGGCTTCTTCATAGTTGATAAGCAGTACCAAGGAAGAGGATGGGGTGGGATTTTGTTTAAAGCAATGCTTGACACCTACAACAAAATTGGTATCCAAATGGTTGGTCTGGATGCTGTGAAGGAGCAAGTAAAAACGTACGAAAGACGAGGTTTCGTTGAAGCAGCCAAAATCAAGATTATGACGCGCGAACCTGAAGAAGACTTGACAGCTAAGTACGGAGTTGTCCAACTGAACAACGATTATAAAGCAGTTGATATTAAAGAAGTTGATGTGGACACTATTGCGGATCTGGATCGCATGCATACCGGGCTTGATCGAGGAGTACTCTGGGCTAAAGCCTTGTTTTCTCGACCGGATGCATTTGGATTTGCTATAATATCTAGCACCACTGAAGAATTATCAGGCTTTATATTAGTTCGTCGTTGCGAACATGGTTACCGATTCGGCCCGCTGTTAGCAGATTCCAACGATCACGCGTCTGCTCTTCTTCAATTAGCCATGTCACATCCGAGCGTTTCAAAATCTTCTGGAAGTTTAATCGCTGAAGTATTTGGTCCGAATGAGAACAGTGTTAATGTCTTCTCGAATATGGGATGGCAATGGGCGAAGGTGGATTACCATAGAATGTGGCTTAATGGCCGAGTGCCAGTTGAGCAACAACAAGGTGGACGAGGTCAAAAAGGAATGTTTGCTATTTTCGATGCTTCTGAAGGTTAAAAATAGATCTATGTATAATATAATTGGTCTATCAATTTTCTCAGTCCAAGTAGGACTTGTTACAAAAGTTACTGCATTTATTAACAGTGTTTTGATTATCAGCATGGTACCTACATAGATACTACACCAACAGCAACCATCGCAAATAACAACTTTGCATTCACGGCTACCATGGTTGTTTTACTTTTAGCTGATAAATGCACATTGCTATTAAACCTGGTCTCCAATATTGCACAAAGAACACATATAGCCTTGCAATCACCCCAGAGAGACTATTTGGCAGCAAATAAATAAAAGAAAGAAATAAATAAATAAAAAAATAAAAAAATCGTCAACTTGACTTAATTAAGGTTAGACTTTTTTAATATAAGTTAACATTTATTTTAGCTGATTTGATTGAGAAAAAGCCCACATGAGTAACTAATAACTTGGTAACCGAAGGCGACACAGTTGGCTTTTGGGTTGCTGTGGAATGAGCTACAATGTTATGCCAAGCAGGGCAGATGGTTAGGCCAATAATCACATTTGAAGTAATTATTGTAACTGAACAAACCGATTATAAGGGATTGGCGTCATGAAGGACCAAGTCGTAACAGTTGTTCTTATAAATATAACTTGTCGGATTTCTCAAAAGGGAGTAATTTGATCCTCATTTCGCTATATTACCGGGCTTTCAATTTCCCGAGCCGCATGCCAATGCCACATCAAGGCAAGCAAAAGAGGCGATTTTCAAACTGTAGTCATTTCTTACCAGCTTTGTGTATTTTAACATACATAACATTGGAATATAAGTACTTTGATAGCAGCATTTTGGATATCGCCCAAATACAATATTGAATTTCTTTTCAATAACACGGACTGACTTTCTTGTACACTGTAGGTGATAGTGCCGCTCCACGGAGTTTTGTACTTGCATATTTCCATCAGTCGAACCTCCTTCCTTTTTAGGTAGGTAGTGTCAGTTAGTGGAGTACCTAGAACATGGCTTCAGATTGCTTGGGCCGTCAAGCAAGCCTGCCTACCTAGGTATGTATTAGGTAATCCCAGTATCCAAGTTTATCTCAAGTAATGAATTACTCAGCATTTGATTAGAGTAATTAGAAATTCACTTTATAGAAACAATAATTTTTTGCAATAGAACCATTGAAATTGCTTAGAATGTTATATTCATTCGTTCGATTTTTTTCTTGACTTCAATATTTCCTGCAGTCTATTTTATCTCAATGCTTTTCTTCCTTTGTTAATTTTAAAATACTAATCTTAGTCTTGCGTTATACTATTTTACATAGTATAGGTATCTTAGCTACTCGGGAAAAAAATCGCATGGGGAATCACAATTGTAATTCATGCCTTTTCAGAATTGGATAGACGAAGGATCGGTGATTACGTACTTGATACGGAGTACACGCAGGCGTATTTACTTGATCAGTGGTCTGATCACCGATCAGTCCCATCATCGCACAAAATGCTCCGCTGTTTTCGCATCATACGATGCCGTGCCGCGGCTGGAGCCCCTGCTCCATTATTTCGCAACACAGCGTGAGTGCCGCATACGCTGCCGATGTAATGGCTTGGTCAGCCTCTCCATCCCCCTTCAGCATGGTCTCGATGTAGGCTTCTGCACATGAGCAAAAGAGGAACTCTCGCGCGGACGTGGCCCCCCCTGATGTCCGGACGCGCTGCTCCAGTATACTGACATAGGTCTGGATGGTCTCTTGAAGTTGCCGCCAGCTTGGCCCGCTGACTGCAGAAAAAAACTCCTCTTTCAGCTCGCTTATCAGATCGAGACAGAGGGCCAGAATGGCGTGCCACTGCAGAGTGGCGAAATGGCCTTGGCCATGGATGCGTAGAACGGTTAGCGAGTTTGCAGAATAGGATGCACTACTGCTGGTAGCGGCGGTCGTGGCCGCAGATGAGGTCGTATTGGAGGGCAAGACAGGTAGGCCGTCAGCATCAGCAGTAGCTTCCTTAAGCCCTGCAGCAGGGGGCTGCGTCACCGTTGCCAAGTCTGATGAATGATTCATCAAGAGCAGCGCCGAGATTTCCATGCGCACTTTGCGGGAAAAATAACATGCTGGGTTGGGCAAAGGATGAGCTGCGAACTTGGCGTGTGGTGCCAGTACAAACGGCAAGGTGAGTGTATCTAAGAGCTTAATTTGGAATTCAGTAGGCTTCTTTTGCAGAGATCGTAGCCTGCGAAGTTCTGTCGAGTATGCTGCTTTTAGCTCAGCGGCGAGCCGATGCGTGTCTTCTAGAGCCTTCGCAGCACCAGGAGAGTGCATTACGTGCAGTATTCGAAGACGCAGGCGCTGCATTCGCGTCAATGCCACCAGGGGGTTCGTCGTCATCATACTGTAGCTGGGAGAATAACCCATAAAATATGATGATGATGCGGAATCGGCATCGCTGGTACTCGCATCTTCGTCTGCCAAATCGGATGGCGGCGCACAGTCGTAGCTTTCTGGAGAAATGGGAGCTGGTAACTCATGATCAAGACATAGCTGTAAAGACAGTTCCAGCATAGTCGCCCATAGGCGCCGGCGAACTTCAATTTCGGTGGCCGGCATACCAGGATCGATTGTAGTAGGGTCTCGATGTAAACCCAGCTGTATCGCAAAGCGTGTGAGGTCATGATCGCCAGGAGACCACAGGGAGCCAGTTGATGCAGCATTGACAGGACCGGTGTATCGTGATAGCGCCAGCAGACATATTATTTGCGCAGTGTTCAAGTCTGCTCGTGACCCAGCAAATGCTTTTCGAGCCAGCCATTGCCTGCCGTATGCAATCCAAATTTTTGCTTGCTGCCGCCAGTAGATACCGTCTTGGCTTTGCTCAGAGGCAGTCTTGTTAGTAGTTTCCAGTTCAGGGTTAACGAAAGCTCCCAGAGCAATACATATCACAAGCTTGCAGAGAAATAACTCTTCTATATCAGGCGACCATGTTGACGAGGAGCCCGCCCAGAACCGTCTGTAATCGCGAAGAAATGTCGGCACATACAAGACGCACAATACTGATTCAAAGGTAGTGAGATATGCATTCAGAAGAATGTCGCATATCCGTTGAGGCGGTAGCAGTTTTTTCACCGCATAATTAGGTAATTCGGGATCCGCAGTCCAGTTGATGGACAGGCTAGGCGCTGAATGCTTCGATGCTCTTGCCTGACGCCCGAGCTTGACAAATTTGTCCATTAGTGGTCTCAATGGCTCATGCTTAGATTGCAGTTGTATAGGCCCCCTCTTGTTGCTTAGTCCATAGAGAACAAATTGCAGCTTTTCACATTTGTTCATCGCTTCTTCCCAGCAGGTTGCTATTCGCACATGATTGGCGCCGTTAGGGGTCTGTTGTGGCTCTGAGTCAAAAATTGAATTCGCAGAGGACCAAGAAGTATGGTCATCGCTTGGCGTCGATAGCTGCCTAGACACTGCAGTAGATGAATCGGAAAAATTTGAAGCGCTTGCATCTGCGAATGGGACTCGAGTTGAATGTGAGGGTGCAATTCGAGAATGTGTATCGTTGAGGCCCAAGTACGTGGCGAGATTAGCTCCAACATCGTCGCGCAAGTGCGCCGTTGTCGTTTCAAAAGAGAAGAGATCATGGCGCCCAGAGTTGCTGTCCTGAAACAGCGGATGTTGCTTGTTATACTGAATGTTCGGTAGTTGGGCAAAGTCGAGTCGTGGGCCGTTGTAGGAACGAAAGTCGCTATATGGAAACGGATGGATATGAGCATTGCTATAGATGCATCTGGTATTTGGGAGCTTGCTACAAGGACCGCAAGGCGTTGCGCTATCACATCTGATCTTTCTTCGTTGGCATTCGATGCACGCTGGGGCCAAGCGTCGCCGTTTGTGTACTAAACTAGAATCCATATGTAGTTGATTGCACGTTGGATGATGAAGAAGTTGGCGAAAGGTAATAATTCATGTACCGCATTGTAATGTAGCTAAATCTGATATCTACTTAAGAGTGTCGGGGACACAGTTGGATATTAGTAGGATTGCACAGAGTGGGTAATCTTGGCTGAAAATTGTTCAAATAATTAAAGAAATGGAATGGAAAAGTAATAATATAAACTACATTTAAAATATATATTTGAAAAAGTTGGAAAAGCCTTATTATATATATTTTTAACTTTTTTAATATTATTAATTTTAACTTAACCTTAGCCCTGGGTTTTAATTTTTTTTTATAAAATATTAAATCT
>ANCB02000443.1:0-28988 GCA_000331835.2 Trichoderma hamatum GD12 | reverse complement strand
AAAAAAAAATTTATATTATTAATCTAATCATACAGGATCTGAAATACGCGGGATCTCATGCGCCTATTAGGGACCCTGCTATAACACTCCGCTCTAATTCTCTTCTAGCCGCCTCTATAGCTATCTTTCTGGGCTGCTGCCTTTATCTCTTAATACACACATTTTTGCTCCTCTTCTACGGCCTTCTCAATGGCATTTGCTACGAGTAGATGATTTCTTTGCCAATCCCTTTTACGGGTCTTTTGCGGCTCTCTTTGCAGCTTCTCTTGCAGCTGCAGCTCTTCTTGTAGCTCTAGTAGCAGGTTTTGCGACAGGTTTTGCCCTATTGGGAGCCATGGCAATGTCCGTGCTGACTAATCATTCTCCATAGTTCAGCACTACCGATTTATTGACTACGAGGATGGTTTAGGTCCAGTACTCGATCTTCTTGCCTCGCTTGACAACCTTGACTGATCTCATGTTCCACAAACCCTAAGCTGGAACCACATCAACTCTTCTGCCATTGGCAATTTAGCTCAGTAATGGCGCATTGAGGACTCTTCCCTGCACAGTCGGCAATTTCTTGTTATTGGAGAGGCCAAATCTTCCTAGTGATTCGCCGTCGAGATTAAGAGCTTGGCGTGTCAACTGCGAGAGCGTTGAAATATGGCAACCAGCGTGCAAATTCCGGCATTGCTGCTATCCATTTCACGGTTAAAGTGCCTTTAGTTGCCTGCCCTAGCTGGATTCCGAGCATCTCAATCGGAACGTATGTGAATGACTTTCAATTAAAGCCCATGTCAAGCACCAGACAATCCCAGAATGTATTCTTGTACGCTTTGAGTGATGTAAGCCCCATTTTTTACAAAAAGATAAAATTCCCTTTCGCGTACGTCTGAAGCAGTGGCAAGGTAGCGTATAGACTGGGATCAACGAAATCTTTTGCCGCCGATGATCATAGTTCTTCAGGTTATACATTTCGGTTAGCAATTTACCAAAAGCCTGAAGTTTCATCTTAGTTTAGTAGTCAATGTTCGGAGCGGCCCTCAAGCCCTCAAGCCTAGCTGTCGAATAGGTCTTCTATGCGGCCCGAGATCCTGAAGATACATGTACCATGAGTCAGTCACATTGACGTTTAGCAGGATACAACCTGTCCACAGACGGGTATATTGAAAATAGCTACGGGCAGCCAACAGAGCATGATAGTTATGAGTGAGACTTTCGATAACCTTGTCGTAGTCACCACAGGGGAAGGAATGGTGTGAATCAGGCTGTTTTGTCAAAGAGAAATGCAGCGAATAATGCTTGGCTGATGCCGCAGATCCCTTTAGTTCGTCGGGAGTGATTTGAATTGTTATACCTTTGATTAACTCAGGGCGTATATATAGATAAACACGCTTCTTTAACATCTTCCGTCGTTCATATCTTATAGTTACTTTAGTAGAAAGTTTAAACATTGCTGTTTTAGCCGAGGGGTTCATGTGGATCTGCAGCTTGAATTCATCTTCTTTACAGATATACTGCTTCCGCTCATTGGCGTCTTCCCAAATTAGCCTGTAGATGCCATATGAGCCACCGATTATGGCATTTCCGTCCTTTTCACTCATGTCAATTTGAGTCGGCGCCAAAACAGTCCCACTCTCTATATCATTCATATCGCCATTGTTGTCAATTCTGCCATTATGATCGCAATTAATTGAAGTGGCATTTCCATCTATTTCACTTTTGCCAATTTCAGTCGATGCCGCGACAATGTCCTCTGTATCACTGGTATCTCGATCGTCGTTGAATCTGTCTTCGGTATCAAGATTTAGATCTTCGGAGATAGCAACGTACCTAGAATTGGAGTGGGTTAGAATGTTACCACAGTGGGGATCTTAGCCAAGTAATAGTCTAAGGGCGTCACAAAATCTCCATTCTTTGCCCGATGATATTGCTGCGGATCATGTACTGGTGATGGCGGCAGGCACGAGGAGGACGGATATTCGCCAGCTCTGACTCGCTGCCTCGCTCGCAACGAGATCCCGACCCTTTCGGCATCGTTCTGACCCCGTCTTACAGGCAACATTATTCCGAGCAATGTCATCGTACAAAGGTACGAGGTTCATTTCACTAACTCATGCGACGTCGGCAAAGAAAAAGGGTGTGTTGAACTACAATCCTCATTGTTTAAGTCCAGATCGCGAGGAGTGTGCAAAGCGCTGCCACCAAATAGTGGCTGGGGAAGAAATAGCGCCCGTACACCTACAGTATGGGTCGCCATGGGACTGCTGCTGCTTAGTCATCACAGCCCGCCATCGAGCTTCGTCATGCTTAGTCGCGCGACAGTGGGATACGGCTGTTTCTTTGGAGCTGGAGCTTCTGACAACGCTTGGACAAGGCGCTGTGCCGTCACCATGAACGGCGTTATTGAAGCGCTGCACATCTACGATGACAACAGGTAGGCGTGCCGGTGCTAATTTGCCCACAGCATTCTCTGCAGTAACGCTAACACGAGGCCTTGCCTGGCTTAGGAATCCCATCCTATCGCATACCTACACAGGAAGGCCGCTCTCGGCTTCCCATCTTCTGCCTCTCTACCTCGAACATCCTGCCCCTCGACCGAGTCTGATCTATCTCCCCAATGCGAACCCTCCGACCCTCGTCTTCAGCCTAATCCACTCTAACCTGCTGTTTCTGGCAACCTCATCGACGGAGATTGAACCCCTCCTTGTGCTCGAGTTCCTGCATCGAATTATCGACGCATTTGAAGATTTCGTCGGAGCGCCACTTCTGGCCGTCAAATTGGAAAATAACTATGATGTCATTGCCCAGCTTTTAACGGAGATGTGCGATGCGGGGACCGTCAGTACGACGGAGCCCAATGCTCTGCGAGAAGTGGTGGAGATGGAAGGATGGGTGGACAAACTGCTTGGCAGCATCAACCTGCCAGGGTATGTGAAAAGCAAAGGCCTGCGCGGTGCAGTAGAGGGGATTGCAGGCTAATATGAGAACAGAAATAATCCATTAAAGGTTGCAAACTTTTCAAACTCACCCACACCGTCCCTCATGGCCGCTAACACGCCGGCCTTGCCATGGAGACGAGCCAACGTGCGGCACACTTCAAACGAGCTCTATGCGGATGTTGTCGAAACTCTATCAGTCACACTTGCCCCTTCAGGTAGACCTTTGGCTGCGTTTGCTAATGGAACTATTGCATTCACATCAAAGGTGTCGGGCGTTCCGGATGTTCTGGTGACGCTGGGTAGTCCGTCGGGGAAGCATAACATAGGTGGCATCATGGAGCTACCAGTCTTTCACCCATGTGTCCGGCTAAATAAATGGAATGAACGACCTGGAGAACTGAGCTTTATACCGCCTGATGGACGATTCATCTTGGCAGGCTACGAGGTTGACCTATTGCCTTTTACAAGTGGAAAGAGTGGGAGCGTGACTTCGAATAACCTGAAGCTTCCTGTTAACCTCGAGATGAAAACTGGTCTTGGACCTGTGGGGTCCGAATTCGAAGTCAGGCTACAGACGAATAAAATCTTTGGTACTCCAAACTCTTCATCAGCAGCAAGCCAGCTAGCACGAGCAGGAGGAGTCCCTGGACGGCTGGGATCACCACATCCTGGGACCCCGAGTTCGCCACTGTTAGATGACTTGACGGTCACTATTCCTCTACCCGAAGATGTGCGAAATCTATCGGACATTAGGCCGAGCAGGGGAGACGCAAGCTTCAACAGGGCTGAGGGACGGCTGGAGTGGAATATTCCTGCCAAGGAGATATCTGGTCCAACATCTCACTTTGGGCTGAGGTGTACGGTGGTGGGATCGCTGGGCGACGATGAAGAGGAAGCATTCGATCCTACGGGTTTCGGGTTTGGCACGGATTATTCATACAACGAACCATACCAAACCACACCAGCTGCCAAGACAGGCAAAGAAAAGCTGAGTGCGGAAGACGAACAGGACCCTAAGAAGGTGGCACAGAATAAGATTCTGATGCCAAGTTCAGCATCAGTGAGCTTTTCGGTAAAGGGTTGGTTAGCAAGCGGGCTGAAGATTGAGAGCATTGTATTAGATCCGAGGAAAAGTCGGGGCCTGAGCGAAGGTGTAAAGCCTTATAAGGGTGTCAAATACTTGACAGTTAGCAAGGGAGGGGTAGAGATTCGTTGCTGATAGATGGCTAGACTGGAGTTGAAACACGCTGCCTTGGTGGTTATTTGGCAGCATACATATTTAGGCGTATATACACTTGATACTCTACTTGAGTTTGAATACCGAGTTGATTCCCGAGCCAATTCCGAAGCAGCACCATGGCTTGCAGATATGGAAAGGAGGCGGCCACCGTTGTGTTACCTAATATTGGCATATGAGATCCCAAATCCAGAGATAACCTCAACAAATTAACGTAGGTAAGGGATGTATGAAATAAAAATTTCAATGGCTTCAGCAGGCAGCGCCTAATAAACAGTGTGCATCGTTAATTTCCAGGCGATTCAGTGGCATTTTGACACTCCTGGGGGATCTGCCAGCCGCTGTTAGTGCAGCGCTCAGCTCAGCTCTAGCTCGGTGACATCCAACTTTGTGCCCCACGTCCTATCCCTGTGCGTCACTGCTCTTACATCGACATCGGCTTCACTGGCTCTTATACATTCCGCACTCACCCCTTTCTGCCGATTTTGGCCTCGCAAAGTGCATCTGCCGAACTGAAGCACGGCAGAATCCCCGAGGTACAAACATTGGCCGTCACAGGGCCATGAAGCGCTTTGCAGGTCCTGCGCTCCAGTGCCGGCATGGCGCGAGAGTCAGCCGAGGTGCGTCATCGCTGACATCGACGTCTTTGCGATGCTGCGCGCCGGTATCTGGGAATTCTAGATGCGCATGGAATCCTGCGCGGACGGCGCGGCGATGGAACTCGAGCCTGCCTAATAGGCCGCGGACAGCCATTTTCTTCCCTGGTGAGCCTGCTTTTTGCAATGCCGAGGTTAGAGGTGAATGCTTTTGTAGCTGAATGGTGAACAGGTCAGGGAGTGCAAAAGGTCGGCATGCTGTCGCCCTGGTTGGAAGCATTTCCGTCGACAGCTTCGCAGATAATTGAGGAGATTGATCATTGCGCGGGATTCAAGATTTCCGACATTATTCAAAATGGCCCGTCTAAAGACCTGACAAAGACGACAATAGCTCAACCGGCGATCATGGCCACGTCCATACTGATACTACGCATTCTCGAGCGCGAATTCAACTTTCGAGTCGCGGATCATTTTGATTTTACGCTGGGCCACTCGCTGGGAGAATTTACTGCCCTGGTTGCGGGAGGGTACATTACCTTTGAAGACAGCTATTATCTGGTGCAGCAGCGAGCGGCGGCCATGTCGGAAGCGACGCAGAAGGCGATTCAAGAATACGGAGGGGAGTATGGCATGGTGGCGGTGATTACAGAACCGGAATATCTACAGGGCTTGATCAAAGCGATCCGAGACTTCGTTGGGCATTCGAGCGACGGAAGCAAGTCGGAAAGCAGTCAAGACGTGCCTCCGATTCAGCAGGTGTTGATCGCGAACATTAACAGCAAGAACCAGATTGTTTTGAGCGGGAGCATGGAAAGAATCAAGACGCTCATAGCACATGTTCGACAGTTTCTGGGCCATGACCCGCGAGCGGTACGACTACACAGCGATAGCCCGTTCCACAGTCCCATCATGAAACCGGCCGTAACAGTCATGAAGAACCTGCTGGCGAAAAAGAGTCGTGTTCCAGGCCGAGAGAATGAAGACATTATTACGTTTCCGGGTCTGATGCCCTGTATAAGCAACGTCTCCGCCAAACCGTTTCAGAGTAAAGAGCAGCTTAAGGATCTGTTAGCGAGAGGATGCCTTGAGACGGTCCGGTGGTGGGCGGCAATCAAGTATCTTGACCAGGAGGAAAAAGTCAGGCGATGGGTTGGCATCGGCCCAGGCAAAGTTGGAAGAAACCTGGTGGGAAAAGAGGTGGGCATGAGAGGAAAGGACTTGGTCAAAGGAGGAGGCGTTTGGGCGATTACGGACCCGTTTGAGGTGGAGGAAGTGCTGCGGGGATTGGAAGAGACGACAAATATATTAGAAGACGAAGAGGAGGATGATGGATGAAGAGGGCCGAAATGACAGGAGAAGAAAGGAAAAAGACTATAGAAAGGGTGTGGGCTTGCTTGGTGTAGTGTATAAGACATTATGTATCAATAGGTGGACATTCTGATGGGCGTATATGGACGACGGGATGCGCACGTACAACCTAGTACTTTGACAAATATATTAAATTTATCTTATAGAATCTTGTTTTATTTGATATTCATAATACAAAAATACTATTCAATTAGTTCTACATGGAAGAAAGTGAAGCTTGCATTCGACGTCAGACGCATTAAGGTGCCCCCACCACGATTAATGAGGTACTTGTACGTGCATATATCCTTGCCCACGCTGCAGCTAGAGCTCCTGCATCTCAACACCACATACTCTCTCAAACCACACGCAACACCATGTCGGCCGCAATACCCTCCGTCGCCTGCCTCGGCGTAATCGGCCGCAACGTAAGTCTACAAGTTCCTCTTCCAGCGCTCGAGAGTACAAAGGCCCAGAGGCACTGACACGCGCACCCACGCATCAGAACAACCCCCTGCACATCTCCATCTTCCCATCCTATGATCCAACAGCCAACGCCTTCACGCCCGTCCGCAACCCCCTGCAGTTCTCCCTCCTCCTCTCCTCGACAATCGACGTCTTCGACCTGCGATCCAAGAACAGCACGGTGTCGGGCGACTTTGGCCTACTGCACGCCATCGATGACCGCCTCGCGGCGTACGGCTTCGAGACCAACACGGGCGTCCGGATGGTCTGCATAGTGGACATGCGCGGGCGACGCGTCGAGGCTGGTGGCAGCGCCGGCGCCGGCGGCGTAGGCGGACCATCGCAGTCGTCTACATCTGGGTCTGCTTCATCTGCGGCTGCCGCTGCGATAGCGCGAGCGTCGATGAGCAACGTGGGCGCCGGACTGAGGGACGCGGAGCTGAAGCCGGTGTTTAGGGCAATGCAGAGCGCGTACGTGAGGCTGTTGCAGAATCCGTTTTACGATCCTGATGAGCATGCGCCGCTGGGTGGCAAGGGCGGGAGGAGGATCACGAGCAAGAAGTTTGGGGATGACATGAAGAGGATAGGGGAAGGGTGGACGCCCGGGGTGACGGCTTTGTGAGCGCGAGAGTGAGAGCAAAAAGGGATGGGAGAGAAAAAAAAGAAGAAGAGGGAGGAGAGCGAGAATGAGGAGAAGAAAAGGCATGGCGATTGGGCATTGCATTGGCGTTTTAGGGAAGGAGGCTATTTCCATGATATCCGTTGATATATCGATTTGTTCTGACATGGTGTAGAACTGGCTAGATTGCGAGATTCGATTTTGATATTGGCCGACACACTGTTTCTTTTCTTGGGTGCCTGGCGAGTTTGTAGGATTCTGTAGGATTTTGTAATTCATGTTGTTATAATCTATCTTAGAATACATCTTTTTAAACGTCTATATAAATCCCATACGGGCGCCTTCAAACTGCCGGTCATAGTTATCATGTCTCCTCGCTCTGCTTCTTCAAATGCATAATTCTCCATTTCGACAGGCCTGCTACCTCTTCCACTTCTACACTCTCTCCCATCCCCTCACCAGAATCCGCATTCATCTTCTCCATGGGCTTCACCTGGTATGGCTTCGATGCCTCGCCCCCTTCCCAGTGGCGCGCTTCCATAGCCAACGGCTGCCACCAGTCTCCTGTTCTGGCATGCCATCTCGCACTGCACAGCTCCCACAAGCGTGATGCGGCCCGCTTGTAAGCAAAGCGCTCATCTTCACCCGTAAAGGCGCCGGTGTTGGCAAAGTCTACGGGGCGTTTCTGCAGGCCAAAATCGGAGTCTTGGTCTGGGTCGTATTTTGATGTTGCGGATTTGGTGTCGTAGTAGGATACGTTGGGGCGAAAGGGGGATATTGAATCTTGATATACTTCGGCAATCGTTTCCGAGTAAGTTGCGTCGTCGTCGGCATTGGTGTTTGCGGCCTTATCACTATTTCCTTTCTCGGAGCCCTCCGATGAAGGGCCTGGGGCTGTTGATGACTCGGGAAAGAAAAGATCATCAGGAAGACTTTGGGCGCGGATGACAAGTTTGCAGCGAGCTTCGTACATGGCGTCAAGAAGAGTGATGAAACGCCGGGCTTCGTTTTTGGCGAGCAGCGTTAATATGGGGACTCGGTCGATGATGAAGGTGTGATATGTGGATGCCATTGTAAGGTAGTCTGCAGGTCCGAATGACTCGACGAGTTTGTCGAAAGTCCAGAAGACAAAGCCATTGTGATGGTGCGGTGTAGTAACTGGACGGCCATAGACAATGAGTTTGGACGGCTCCCATGGGATTGGCTTACTGTCTGATCCTAGGACGATCTCCCGAGTCTTGTTGTCGAAAGCTTGGTCGTCCTCACCAAAGAGATAATAGTGATGGGGCCGCTTTTGAGACTCGGAATCGTCTTCCTCCGTCTCAACTGGAGTGCTGATGTGCAGTGCACCATTGGCATCCCCTGTCTGGCTCGCAGAAACGGCAGGGCTGGAGTCTACATCTCTTCGTCTCCAATCTTGGGCGCCCTCCATCTGCCAGAAATCACATCGCGCCTTCAGAACCTCTAGAAATGCGGCAAAGTCACTCGATTGGCCAAAGAGCTCTCCCCTGCTGCGAGTCGCACCTCCAAATATTTTCCCCATAAGACCTCTTGATGTCGGCGCGTAATCGATGCCCGTAGCTTTTTGCAGCTCTTCGGGCATCCGATTTGAAGACGCAACAAGAACTCCACCAAGTTGAAAGAAAGCAACGAATAAGTTACTGAGGATCTTACTCGCAGCTCGATCTGGGAGCTGGAATTCATCCAGGAAGAGGATTGGCGATTCATCGATGAGCTTCTTGGCCATCCAAAGGAGAGAGTATTCCGCAGCCGCAATGGAAGAATGAACGTCCGATTTTCGCTGTTTCTCTAGTTGAGATAGGGTATATAACATGAATGTATTGAAATGCCATCGCTTCTTCTTCTGTGTAGGCAAACCCTCTGCCAGCAAATCAAGAAGCATGGATTTGCCTGTGCCAACCTCTCCCGAAAGAAACAGCCCTTTGGGAGAATCGATTTCTATCGCCGTTTGATGATTGGTAAAAACCCGTGTGAGGGCCAGGCTCTCCCGTCCTTCACGAGTGTGAAGTAAATGCTTGAAAATGGGATTCCGCCATATTGCGTGGTTCCGTAGTGCGAGGATGCCTTCTCCGGTCTCTTCCTCTGGAGGCAGTTTGGGCTCAGTGAGACGGGCAATTTGATTCAGCCGCTGGCGGTATTCGATTTGAGGAGAATAGTCCTTTATTCGGATGTATATCTTGTGTAAATGATGCGCTAGGCGGTGCTGTGCGGGATCCGGAGTGTATATGCCCGCGGCCACTAGAGACTGGTATTTCACCAAGGGATCGGTGATGGTGACCGCGGTTGAGAACCTCCTCATGCTGCTGATGGTCATTTTTGAGTGGTCATTTGGGCTGCTGTGGCCTGTAAATTTGATTGCTTGATATTTCCGTTATCTTGCAAGCTCAACCTTGGTTTTATAACATTTGGTTGAGCAACAGAAGGGATTTTGATGGAGGCCAGAAGCAATGCGCAATATTAGTACAAAAATAAAGCTAGCTAGGGAACATGAATCAATGAGTGAGTGAATGATAGCAATGTGGATTAAAATGTATTCATTAGATCCAAGGTAGAGATCCGAATACAATGGGGGTTGGCTTATACGAGCCGAGTATTGTATAAAGTACCTGTAATTGATCTATTGAGGTACTTGGCTATCTGGCAGCGTCCTATCGCTGTCAGGCAATTCCCTGGTGCTGTACAGTATAAACACGTAAAGATATTCAAACGCCACAGTTTAGCTGTAAACTCTGTGCATTTGGACGGCTGTCTCTTTAGTGGCGTCTCTGAAGCCCTTTTGAAAGAGATTGGTGAATCAATATCGAATATCTATTAATTAACTGCAGATGCATGCTATTATGCCACCCGTATAAAGATAACAGATACCTCTTAACTATAGCAAAATTGTATGGCACCCATTGTATATACGCACGGCTGCCCCAACCATAGCTTTTTCTCCTGTTAGAGATCTCTGACGACAGTGTGATTTTTTTTCTGGAGCTTGAATGAACACAAGTGGTAGGTACTTTTTGGCGTGTCTGAAGCCTTATAGGTACTTACTTCAGAGGTACTGCCGGGGCGTGTCAGATGCTTCGCCGATGAGCAACGGTACTTGAACGATACTCAAATCTACAGCATTAATTAGGTGCTAATTGAAGTACCGCTGCTGTTCACCCCCCTGTGCGCCAGCAATTTTGCCCGTTTGTTTTTTTGCCCACCGCCGACCGAGCCAGTTGAATCCAAGCAACTGTTTTGCTTCTCACGCACTACACCAGATTTGCCCTTTGGCCCGTCGAGGTCAATCTTGCATCGTTTCATTGCCCAAGAACAGGCAGCTCGATATGCGCATCTGAGCCCCTTTCCATCATCGAATCCATCTCTCGACGCCGCCTGGAACTCTCAGCCGCTGCCATCGCGACTGGCGCGACCGGCGCGATCCCTGCGATCCAAAACTTTTAGAACAGCCTCTTGTCGACCATCCAGCATGTTTTCACCATCTGCGAACGAGGGTGGCCCGGCCACGGCGACTCGCTCTCGTCGGCGATTGCGCCCCAAGAGCCAAGAGCAGCTCGCAACAGCCCCAAAGCCCAAGAGACAGCGCGTGCCTCTGAGCGAGCAGACTTTGAACAACACCGATGCCCAGCCAGAGATGGCTGAGGTGAGGCCCGAAAAGGCTGCAACGCCTGTCCCCGAGCCCAAGAAGGACGTTACCATGGAGAATTCACCTTCAGTACAGACTGTTCTGCGCAAAGAATTGATTGTGCGAACAAAGAAGCCGAAGCATGGCGACCGTGCTGCTCAAAAGGGTGACGGAAGCCTCGTTCTGGTACGTTGCAAGCTCCATCTCTAGCTTCCATCTTGGGTGTCGCATCAAGCATCATTATAAGACTTTTCTATTGTCTAATGCTAATACAAACTTCTTATCACTCTCTAGACAAGCACCAATGCATACACTGTTAGCAAATTACCAGCCTTACCCGATAGAATCCGGAGTGATTGGTCTGGTAAGTTCTATCCGTCTCTCTCTTTTTAAGCAACGCTTTCGCGTACTAACTCGAGCAGGGAGCCAACATGCCGACGTCTTCTCATCAACTGGCTATGCGCTGTCATTGTCGCCTACTCATGCTGTTGTATGGCCCTATAATTCGACGTCACAGTCTCCCGAGACCTTCACCTTCACCCTCCCATCCTCCTCGAAGCCCAGCGATGCTCTTCCAGTTGGATGTCTCGTCTCTCCTTCCGCATCATCAACCGAGCCCGGCTTGGTTGTTGTTATGGCTAGCACCGGCAAAGTCGTCTTTTGGGAGTCTATATCTAGCGCTGCTACCTTCGCCTTCATTAAGAAAGACAGATCCGGCGTCGAATACCAGATTTCTGGAATGTCATCGGGGGAGAAAGCCGTTGCTATCACTAATGCTGAGACTGCCGGATTTCTGCTTACCTTCAACAGCGGACGTTTAGCTTACATGAACGTGCGAGACAGCCATGGACGGCCATCAATTTCTGTTCAGTTTCTACGAAACAACATTGCGACTACTAGCAGCGGTTTATTCGGCACTATTCGACACGCCTTTTCCCATTTGAGCATCAAAGGGGATATTGCAGCTGTTCGAGCTGATAGGTCCGCTAGAGTAGGCGAGAAGAATGTGATTGCTCTATCAAACAAGGGCAAGTTACAATCCTGGAGAGTTCACCGTGGAGGCCATAACGAACCCTTTGGCGAGTTCGATGTCAGAGAGTCCATCACCTCTGCGCTTTGGGAAGCTGATCCTTTCTGCCGCGATTTACCGGCCGATTCCTTCGAAGCAATTGATTTTACCTTCGTTCCCAGGGGCCTGGAACATAAATACTTAGACCTTAGCAAGCTTAGCGCCGCTACGTCTTCTGACGACCCGTTAGTTCAGCAACTGCTATTGCTTGTCAGCTTGACCAGTCGGGCTATCTCTCGCTACGCCCTGGTTGAAGTCATTCTCACTCCCAAAGGATCTCAAATTGGCATGATTCGACCAATTACCTCCTACACCACGCCGATTACCCAGACAGACTCCGTCCAGGCAGTAAGGCCGCGGCTCTATCTTCCACGCCCTGCACTCGTGGCTTTTGCAGTCTTTGATCGTGCCGCCGTAATAGCGTCTATCGCCGTATCTCCAGAGTCTCCTGACTATCAACTTCAATCCGACACACACACCCTTTCTCCGTCTTTCGAGGACGTGATCGATTTCCGCGAAGATAATGTCCACGAGGTTATTGGATCTGGATTTGAAGAGATGTCACCTGTGTCGCAATCAAATGAGGAAAGCCGAGCAGCTCGAGCGAAGAGCAAGAATCCAGCCGTCGTATTAGTAGTGCGAGGCGCTGGAGTTGTTCGCATTGCTACCACGGACGTGGACAAGTTTGCCAGCGACCAACCCCCATCAATTTCTGCCAAAAGCAAATTAGAACAAGCAGTCTTTTTCGGTACCAAGAAGAATAATCCTCTGGTATTCAATGTCCGCCAAGAAGTTCAGTTTTCTGAAGAGGAAATTGCGCAAGCCGCGCTGGAAGTCAGTAACGAGATCCTCAGCTCAACTACTGCATACATCTCTACCTTGCCAGCTTCTTTAGAAGAAAACCTTGTGGCACGCTCCAACGCATTGGAAAAACTCATCCTCCACTTGAAGGCCACCGGAACCCATCTAGACCGCAAAACCCGCTGGAGTTTGCTATACAATGCAGAAAAGATGCACGTGGCAACCCTCCTCTGGAAACGACAAGAGGCCTTTGTCACAGCACGCCCATCCGATAGCAAGAAGAGTCTGATCGGGTATATCGTTGAATTTATTCACCAAGACCAGAAGAGCAACCCCAGTGCTGAGGCTGGTGAGGTCGACCGAATCCGCCATTGGTTTATCAACGACATATTCCGCCTTGAGCTTTTTGTGGCCTGGGCATACGAAGTCATCAAAATTATGTACAAAGACAAACTGCTGGATGACGCTAAAGTGACTTTTATGATTTCTGAGGCTATTCAGATCAACGTATGCACTCTACTTGGCGCCCTGGACTTCCGTAAGAGCAACCTTGCTTTCTATGGATTAGGCGATGAGAAGCTGAGGATGGGTATCTTGCGTGATGGCTATGACGGTCTCACTGAGCCGTGGACCGGCTGCCACTACGTTGCCAACAACGTTGCGCGCCTAGTCGAGCTTTCAGAGCAGTGGTATCAGAAGTGGTCGAGGGCAAACGCTGGAGAGGATAAGACGAAGCAATCGACCAAACCAGATCCTGTAATCATTGCTCGGATATACAAAGATCTCCCTGCTGCGATTGATGGCATGCTCACTTCTATTTTGGAGTATGCTCGATGGGCTGAGACAACGCCGGATCAGAAATCAATGGGCCAGACTTTTGCCAAAGAGTACCAAAAAGAAAGATACAGCAGACCTATCAGCCTCGCACGAGCAGGCAAGTGGGAAGAAGGAGCTACCATCGCTGAGAAGCATGGCTGCTTGGACGGCCTGGCTGTCATCTTACTTGACCACATTGAAGAGCTGGAACTGACGCTCGCCGAACCTGGACTCACTACTTTCGATTTGCAAAACCTGAGAGCTCTGAAAGAAAGAAAAGAAACAGAGCTGGAAGAACGCTTCACCCGATATGGTCAGGAGTTCGCCTTCCCCGTATATGAATATATGCTCGAGAAACACGGAGTTGATGCCGTCTTGGCGTTTGAGCTGGAGAATTCAGGCTATAAGACGCGATTCCTTCGTAGTAGGCCGGAATTGGCGCGGATTTCGTGGATCAATGACATTCAACAGGAGAAACAGGTCGGCCACGCTGCCGAAACGCTTATCCACCTTGCTCTCGAAAAAGAGCAGCAAGTATGGAGCAAGAAAATCGAACTCAGCCTCGGAAAACTTGCTCTACTAGCCGAGATGGAACAGAAATCTTCAAAGAATGGCAATCTTAAACTAAATGCAGAGGAAATTCGGATTGAGCAACAGCTCGCCCATGTTGAGAAAGAGCTTATCACGGTTAAAATTCAAGATCAGCTCTACGCTCAAATCTTCCCCAGCACTTACGATGCCGTCGATGGGGCTGCAGCTCTAAACTTTGCCATGGAGGCTCATAGCGCAAATGTACCCAAGCGCCAGAAGACTCTACGTCAACTCTTTGAGGATGGCATGGAAAGACTGCTTAAGCACGAGGCGCTTGACCCCATGACCCTCATTGATCTATTGACTCTCGTGGATCTCAAACAGGAATCAAGAGACGAAATCGCCCATCCCTTCTGGTTAGCTCTTAAGGTGGCTGACAGCAGCTGCCATAGCGAGGAAGCTCGGGAAGCCAAGCGACTCATTTGGAGGAGGTTGTTCATCCGAGATGACTGGTCAAAGATCAATGACACACAATTGAAAGATGATCGAGAAGTCACAGAGAGACTGGCATCTACTGAGCTCTATGCCATGCTTTATGACTGCATTCAATATCGTAAGTTGACTGTTGCCCTCGATTTTACCCATCATTCTCCCAAAATACAGCCAGAAAGCTAACAAAATCTCACAGAGGATCAACATGCACGCGGCACCTTCAAGCCAATGCTACCGCAAGATGCCCTCGGTGCCTTTACGGAGCACGTCGATCGCCGTTTCCATGACTTTGAAGCTGGAATGAAGACAAAGCTGATTGACGCTATGAATCATGAAGACAAGCTTCTCAACCAATACATTGAAAAGAACCGCCTGACAGAATGGATTCGCACCGCTCTGGAAGTGGCACAGAACCAATTCAAGGAGGAGCAGATGAAGCAGAGCGCTATCCCTTCAATGGCATTGCCAGTATCTCTATTTGGCAAAGAAATAAGCACTGAAGACCCTAATGGCACGGCTTAATACGAACGGCCATGCGTAAGAGGAAAAATGGTGGAGAAGGGAGAGCAGAGGAAGAAGATGAGAATAAAAAGGAAAGGAGTTTTCATGTGGAAGAAAGGAAGGAGACAAAGGAATTAAAAGACGTAAAGAGGAAACGATTTGACAAGTCTTGTTTTGTCATTGGGCGGCGTTTTTGGGTTTTTATAATATGACGCGTGTTCCATCTCTTGTCTTATTGATGCTGTACAATAAATAGGGGGGGAGCGAAAGGGGAGGAGGAAAGAAACAGGAAAGAAGGAAGATGAACAAAGTGCTCAAGAGTACTTAATTTTTACGACACAGAATGCCTTGTCTCTTTTGGCTTTTTTTTTTTATAACTCCCAAGGTTGGAGAATACAAGAAGGAGGTGCTTGAGATGCCTTTCTTATTGTTTTGGTTTAGCATACAGTTTCCAACTGCGATTTACTAGATTTAATGCGTGTATATGTGGTATTAGGAAGGACACTAAGAAAATGGGTGTTATGTGAAAAAATCCATTTGGTCCTTTTTCTCATGGCTATGGTTACTTGGTAGTGGTGATATTTGTTTTCGAGACAAAGAATATATGATCAACTTTTGATAGTTGCAACACGTGCTTCATATGCCTGACTCTTAAATATGCTACTTTTTTCATGTGCGTTGTGACGTGTACATGCTTACATATAGATAAGAAATCAAGTTACAGCATTCGATACGATCCATTTCACCCAAATGCATCAAATATAGACAAACTCCATTCCAAGAGACATGGTTATGTCATCATCAAATCATTTCATTGTTAGGTGACGACCGCTACATCATCTGTCTGTCCCCTTTTTTCCTTCATAGCCGACCGAGAGCAGCTTATACTGCCCCTTTCTCGCATGTAGATACAGTCCGTTTTGCCCTTTGCAGCTTTGGGCGTTACGCTCCTTTCCTTCCTCCTATAATCTGATGCCTAATTTTCACACAGTCTTAAGACTATGAGATGTAACTTGGATTTCTCTGATTGATCCAATAAGGCAGAACCATCGCTGCAGAAAGATCGCTTTTGGAAAATCAAGCATCTTGCTGAATCCCAAACATTTACACGCGCTATAGCAGGTTGATATTTTAACCCTGCATCTTCTTTCTCTTGCCGATCTGGGCAGAGAAACCAGTCTTGATAGCAGTGACACTTCGTCGTGAAGCACAGTTGTTGCAAGTGATGAAGTAAAGACGGTTTTCACCCTTGTTCAACTCGGTATCGGGAGACCTGCAAGTTTTGCAAGTAACATACTCGACTGTGAAATCATGCTGTTAGCTAACTAATCTTTGAGAAGAAAGAGGGGGAATGGAAAGGGAGGGGGGATGGTGGCAGGAGCAAAGAGCCTTGGTGCTGGCCTGTTTTCTTTTGAGGCACCTCATATCCTCGTGGAATAAACAAGCTAGCATTACGCCTCTCCACTCCATCACTCGTATGAGATGATAGACGTACTGATGTATTTTCTTACGACGTTCTCGATCTGCTTCTGCTGGAATCGACCCTTGATGACCAATCTCCTACTTCCGTCAACAGAGCCGTTCGTACCCAACTCAGCAAAGAGGTAGGCAGTGACGTGTTCTTCGGTTCGCTTCATACGCTTGCAAATATCGGCAATGTTGGCGAAGACAGTTTTCCTGTTGCCTTCACGCATGCACTGGGGAGGGGGAATCTTGTAGCTCTTGGTGCCACTGAGTGAGTGATCGGGGTTCTTTTGTGATAGGACGGTGAAGAAGCGAGAGAGGAGCAGAGTATAGGGGATTGTTTTTGACTCTTGGTGGCCCCAGACACCAGTGCCGGTCTCCATGTCACCCTCCTCCTGTGCTGCCTCCTCAGCCTCTTCGGCATCCTTGACCTCGAGCTGCTTCAGCTTGGCAGTGAACTCGTCTTCCTCGGTACCCTCAACCTTCTTGGCCTTCTTCTTCTTCTTCTTGATGGTCAGGTCAAGACCTCCATCCTCGGCGGGGGCAGCTTCATCTTCGGCATCACCATCAGCACCCTCAACCTTCTTCTTCTTCTTCTTTTTCTTCAGGAGAGACAGGTCAAGACCGCCATCTTCGGGAGGGGGGACTTCGTCGGCAGCGGCTTGAGAGGGATCAGTATTAAAGGCACCGAGGGCGGCAGACAAGGGCGGCGTACGAGGCGTGTGTGACTGAGCCGTCTCTTTGGGTTCTTCGGCGGCGCTCATGATGGTTATTGAACCGTCGGTCTCGACAACTAGTTGTTCGTCGGTGAAGGCAACAGATTTTCGGGACGCTTTTCGTTCCGTTTGGTCCTGCGTAGTGGGGAAAAAAGAAGAGAGAGGTTAGCCACAGGTTGGAATTGAAACATGCAATAAAAAGAAATCAAGGGGCAAAAAAGGAAAGATGAAAAGGGTTTAGGCTGTGGAAGGGTACAGTACAATCCAAATGCTTCTTCTCTTGTCTTTTGCTGCTATCTAAGAGCAGAAGCTTGTGTGACTCAGAAGTATGACAAGGGAGAAGAATCGACGGGTGGATGAGATTGGTGGGGTAAATTTCTTGTGATTGGGGCTTTTTTTCGCGGTTGTGGCCGGTGCTGGACCTTGTGGGCTGTGGGAGGCTGAGGGGCAAAAAGAAGGAAAAACAACGGCATAGCAGACCCGTGGCAAAGACCAGGGCTAGCTTGCTTGGGTACAGTAAAAGAAGGTTTCCGCAAAAACGGAGCACCCCTTCCTGGCACCCAGCAGATAGCAGCAATGTATGCATGTTGTCGTAAGGGGGTAGCAAGATGATGGTAGCGAGATAATAGTGTAGCAGCGGTTCAAACTTACTGGCACCTCGTTCTCCATGATTGCGGTTAGCTGACCTCCCAATGCCTTGTCGTGCTCGGTCTCTCGCAAGAAAGAGCCCCTCTTTGAACTCAGAATAGTAGTCCCTCTCCAGGCGGTGATGACACTCTCCCAGTTGGCTGTCTCTGCCTCGCAGCTTCGACTTCAGATAGAGCAAGGTGAGCGGATGCTGGCTCTCTCAGCGTCGAATCGGCGATGATAACTTGTGCGTTTGCGGCCCAACTATGCGCGTATCTGCACAAAGACGTGGTTTGCTGCAAAGGCTCACTGGTCCTTTTCCTGGGTAAGCTGCAGAGAGATTCGAGCAGCAGGTGAGTGCTGGGTAGAAGGTCGAATGGTTTTGAGTCAGCTGCACGTCATGAGCCGTTGTTGGGCCGATATTCAAGGACCCAAGGCAGGCAAGCTGAGGCCGATATGCCTGACTCAGAGGAGGGGTATCACGTGACTGCCCCAGCGAAGCTGCCCGACTTGTATGCGCACCATGCATATGCACCTACAGACATCCAGCCGAGCGATAAGATTGACGATAATGATAACGGCACAGACACGCTTGATACGTACTTGAGAGGTGGGCCGTTCGGTATTAGTCGATCCCGTCGTCGGAATAAGCTCCACCTGCAAACCGTCCGTTGACGTTGCTGGCGACTGCGAGAGACGAGGATAACCGCATCGTTTACTTGCGGAGAGAATCAGCTCGGACGCCAATCGCTTCATCTCCAAACGCCATCACAATTCATGGCCTGAAATCAGCCTCAGCGACGCCATCCTATCCATAAACGCCCGCTGCTGCTCGCCCGGAGCCCATCCATCGTCCCTCCACTACCGCGCATCAAAGGACTCAGCAAGCAATCCCCTTCAATTCCGCCACAATGGCAGACGAATCGCTCATCGATCTCCACGCCTCCTCCCTCACCGACACCAAAGACGATGTCGATTCCCTCCCCTCCGATGACACCAGCAGCGACATCTTCTCCGAGGCCGATTCCGAAGCCCAGGAAGAATGGGACCGCAGCCTAGAGCAGGTCCAGCTACTGCTGACCATGATACTCGTGCCGTGGATTGGGAAACTGTTTGGTCGCAAGTTTGCATACTGGAGTGAGTGTTGCCTCGGAAATCTTCTAGTCTTGTTTTCTCTGGCATCTTGGATCGCTGACATCTTTCTTTAGGTTGGGGCAAATACATGAACTGGGTGCACAACGCAGACGTTCAAGTTACGAGCAAGAAATCATTTAATGCTGCTGGTGCAGTGGCAGCGACATTATAGCCATCCGTCGGCTGGAAGACCATTCAACGACTTTGGATCAGCTGTTTCTCTGGGCAAGCTGGAAGCGTATAGCTTGGTTGCATCTTAACCTCTTGGTATTAGAGTTGCTATAACAATAATTGGCCAAGTCTTTCGCAGTGGCCTTGCGCACCTATACCGAATAGCTCCGGAGAACATGATATTTGTACAGAGTAATACCAAATGTAGCGCATCATATTCCACATATTATTATAAGAATGAGCAATGACAAACAAGATATAATTAAATAGGTCTCTCTTATTCACCACTCAATTACTACATTAGCTATCGTTTCATACTACTGATCCCGTTCCTGCCAACCTTTGACAATACCAATCCAATACCAAATATCGATTTCATAAATGTACGTGTTAATTCAACGTAACTTCATATCCCACTAGCCAACTTGCCTGACCAATACCCGCAAAATCTTCACCCCCCTAACCCGCTGCTGTTGTAAAAGAAATTTTTGAGTGAAGAAGCCAGTTCACTCATTTATTAGATGGCATCCACCGGGGACACGACACCAACTATAATAGACAGCAGTACTATTTTCACGTCGGTAGAGCGAATGAAAGAACGTGCGTATATGAACGCTCCATAATCAAGGGTATAGCGCTCAACAAGACCATTTAAACCTGAGACATGGTAGGCTGGGCGGAGCGAGTAGAGCGGCTAGAACGAGAGAATCGTGAGCCTCCAAAACCGCCAGTTCGAGCATCTATGAAGTTGAAAATCAAGATGACGGTAAAGTTCACCCAGAGGAACCACATGAAAGCAGTGCTGGCCTGGATCTCGCGGCACCTCTTCTCGTCATGAGGGAAATCGCCGAAGCCAATCCAGCTGGCAGGCAAGTGTTGATTAGGAATGTTGCCACAGTTGGGAGCACGTAGCTTCGCGGCCAGCACTATGCCGCAGATGAAGGTGAGCAAAGTGGCAATGCCATCAAAGAAGATGAGGACCAAGGCTACGGCAAGACTTTCGATGAAGGTTGCAAACATGCCATAGAGTAAGGCAACCCAAGACCACGCGGCGACGAATATGGTGAAGTTGATGGTCACCATGTGGCCATTCCGGTTGGAGGCAATGACATTGCCAATGAGGGCGGTGATGATCAGCGTCCAGACCAGCGCAACGCCGCGCAGGATGACACTGATGAGCTTCGACATGGCGACGGTGAGGTCTGAGTTCTGTGCTGGTTTGGCAAAAGGTTGATTTGCAATCTCCAAAACTTGGCTGGGGATGGAAGGGTTTTATTCCTCCTAATCAGACAGGGGAGGGCGAGTCTATTGTTCCCTTGAGCTGTCTCTTTGCTCGGTGGATTCTTTTGCCCGTGACAGCTGAAGTTTGCGCAGCTCGGCACGATCGGGCGGATGACACAATTGGCGGAAAGCTAGAAAGCTAGAAAAGCTTTGGCGAGTTGGAGCTATGAGCTGCGTTTAAAACAAAATGTGGAAATTGTAAATTGAAGACGGTTATGATGCTGAAGCAAAGACAAGAAGCCGAGCAGTGCAGAACTGGCAAAGGTTCTCTTTGATTCTCAGCACCAGGCAAGAGGCTCAAGCTGGATTGATGTAAGAGTGTCGACCGAGCAACCACGGAAAAGGAAGCTTTTAAGGCGGCCAGATGCAGGGCAAGTTTGACGTAGGGGAGGGAATTGAAGCTTCCGCCTTATTAGCTGAGCAGAAGAGAGGGCCCTATTTTTCCCCCCCCCCAGACCCAAAGACCCTCTCTTGTGGAAAGAATGAAACAATAAAGAGAGCTTCTCCGCATTGATCAAAAGACAAGAGTACACGCAGCTTCAACGGATGTGCCATAGCAGAGGCTTGTAACTGATCCCGGAGCCGTCGGGACTGGCGAGGGCTTGCATGACGTTTGCGTCAAAACACTCCTCCACTAGAATGCTTGTTTCGCCCGCGAATAGCTGCTGCTCTAGAGAGCTGTCATGCTGTTTGGAGTCTAATCGTTGCGCGCGCTTCTCTGCTACAGTCTGCCTGACGTCACATAGATCTCAGAGTGAACAGCTAGCATGATATTTATACAAGGGAAAGCCACAATTCTTATGTTTGCTCCCTTCGGCGACCGTTATCCGAGACATTTTGCGCGAGACCGTCAGCTGCTCTGGCCGAAACATTGTCTCTGATCATCCATCCATTGTCGGATGTTGCTGCCGCTGGGGAACGTTGATTGGCTGAGGCTTCACTGTGATTCCCTGTCTAGGAATAGGGCGCTGCTTTTGTGTTGGCCGGTGGACCGATCCATGTCGTCATCGCCATCGTTTGGCTGGGAGGCTTCTCAGCTCCAACCAGGCCATGTTTGACAGTCTCAAGGTTATGGAGGATAGATATTCCAGTCTCGGGCTCGCTTCCTTATCCGTATTCTTATTCGAACAGCGCGGCAGGGTATTTGCTGAATGACTGCCGCATAGACCATTATATCGTGCTCATATGAACTGTAGGGCTTAATGGAAAACGAGTGAGATCTCAAAGATAGAAGCCGCCCGCCCGCCCAGATCATCAAAGATACACGTAAAAAAAGCCCCGGGCAAATGAGTCAATGGGTAACTAGATTTGGCAATTACATTCAGTGAAATTCTCCATTGCCCAATTGAATGCAAGAGCCCACATGTCTCATACGATGCCTGATCTTACCTCTCCCCCGACACCTCCGGCTAGTAGTACCCTCATCGGCCTCGGTTATTCATCCGGCTCACGCCCCGAGCTCCGGAACAAGAGCGGGGCACTCTCGGCGCTGGAAACATCACGAAAGGAGCGCCGAATAACTTCTTCTGAGTAGGTAATGGTAAGAAGACATTATCCGCTGGGAAGAGCCTCTCGTACGATGAAAATGGCCATGTCCCGTCTGATGTATTTACCTCTTAGTATACAACTATATCTATATATATACCTACACTATTGTAACTCGACTCTCTGATTGTTTTACGTATCATCTTTCACACTTAGATGTAAATTATAATCTACAGCATCTCTCGCTGCTAGTTTTATTCATTTCACTTACCACTCTTGTAAATCACCTCTCTAGATCTTTGATCAATGCTAGTCAGCAATTGTTCTAGAAGCAGACAATCTAGGTGAGATCCAATGCTTTCCAAATGAGAAGGTAGTAGTAAGATGATCAAGCTAACCAGGAAGAATCTCAACCACGACGAGGACGGCATGTAATTCTCTCTTGCCCCTCCATCTCTCTATAATGCGTTCTTTATGCCATTGTAGCTCTATCTGCCCGCTCCCTTGCATATTATCTTGCTCCTCAATTGCAGCTAGATCTAGATTAGGAATCTTACGAGATCTCTCATGGTAGCTTCATTTACTTATTTGATCTATCACTTATTTGGATAGCCTCTTCGGAGGTTTTATTGCTAGTCCGGCGCTTGCTCTAGCGGTTGATAGAATAGATCAGGCTACTACTACTACTACTGTCTAAGCGAGCAGGTAGTAAAAGGACTAAACTACGGGAAATAATCTCCGTCATAGCAACTATGGCAATGTTCCCTCTCATATCTCCCTGATCCATCCGTGAATTCTTATATACAAGGCAGTATATATATATGTACTGCCTTAGTTTCAAATTCTCACCCCATTTCTTACCATAATGCTCTTTGACCACCATTAGATCCTAATTATGCTCTTACTAGATCTCTCACTGCCTATTTGATCCATTACATATATGGATAGCCTACTTGAATAGCCTTCTCGAGGCTTTTTGAGCGACCCAGCATTCGGATAGTAAAAAGTCTACGAGAGTCATGCATTTATGCTACATAGCTCCGCTCCAATCCTCATCCAACAAAACCGCCATTGAGAACCACAACCTCCAGTTTTTTTCGTTCAGTCGGTTAAGAGGATAGAACGCGTAAGAATGCTTCAATAAACTCTGCTGCTAAAGAAAAGGCTTGGCACAACCTAGAATTTTTAGGCTTCTCGCCGTCATGCCTACGACAGAGAAACGGTCGGCAAAACCACTCTTCTCCACCAAACGATTAAGCGCGAAAAGCCGCATCCAGGGAAAAAAGAAAAAAGATGTAATACCCGGATGGCCCTGTGTGTGTGTGCGTGTAGCTGTGATTGCTGAAACTTCGGCTCTTTTTTCTTATTTCCACTGACGAGTTATGGAATCAAAGCATCCTCTCTGGGCCTGGTACGCCCGCTTCCACGTGGTGGCTTCCAGCAGCGACCCCCCATGAGCCACGATTAATTTCAGCTCCTGGATTGATCAAATATCATTTGTGATGGGGGCCTAGATGATGAATCTTTGCCAGCGCTGCACACCATCTCTGGCTTGTGGAAAAAACCTTGTTCTAACCCAGTTTTATGTGTGCATATTCGATAGAGTTCTAAAAAGGTATGTTTTCCCGAAGTATGCGAATAAAAAACATGACAACTCATCTCTTCAGCCCGCCCCAAGTAGATTGCCGACGATCTGGCGACCCTCCACAAGGATACTATAGCACGAGGTCTACCGCACTTCCGGGACAGCCTAGAAACCGACACGTTGGATCGAAGATCTCGAGAAGTTCACAACAACTATCCGGAGAGCTAACGACTTGAGATTTCAGAATGCCACACGTTCTTCTTCTTCTTCCACATCTCTCCTCTTATGAGACTTCAAATTCTGACTTCATTTTAAAGAGAGGTGCTGCTAGTATTAGTCTTCGACTGTAAAACAACTTAACTCTGTTCTTCCGAGCTTAATAAGACTTTAACAGTAGAAACTCTCTCCAATTGATGCATTGAAACATGCGGTGTTAGTTCAAAGCCTACGGAAACAACTCAAATAAAGAAACACTGGATTCTCCGATGCCACGAAAGGCTGATGACAGAGACGCTTACTCAATTTGTCGAATGATATCAGGGTTTTGAAGAGCGTGAAGTCTAACATGAGGATATTCAATTGCCGTGCCAGAAGGTGGTCGAACGTTCTTTTCAACCTTTCCGAAGCCTCCGTTTCTACATCAAACTTCTCGATTTAGTGAAACGTAAATTACAGCTCTCCCAGCTATTTTTTTCTCTGCCACATTAGATTGCTAACAAACCCAAAAGTGAGTACCGCCGCGCCGCCTCTCAGCCGGGCTGGCCTCCAGTGTAAACTCTCTTTACAGAGTGGCGAGAGATGTATACTATACCATCTTCGCTAAGACAGCGTGTATACTATACGTTCCAGTGTTTTGATATGGGAATCATGGTTTTATCATTTGTAATGAATCATCTTGATATCTGTAGAACCGCCTGGAACCGGGCATGTTACCGTAAGTCCATGCTTGAGGCGAAGCCGATACGGTCAACTTACTCCATCGATCCCGACCGGATACTAGCGTGCCCTGTCGATCGGTGAGAATTAAAAGTCTTGCCGAGATCCTTGGAGATATCGAATAAATGACCGAAATGGTGAGACACGCAATTTGTCATGAGTCTATCCGGTCTCGGAGTGAGAATCTAGATCTTGAACTTTGCCATCGTCTTGTCCTATGTGAAGCGCATGGGTTACCTCATGGGGAAGGAAATCAGTGATCAAAATATTTCGCTCCTTGGATGTGGAGATTGCTCGTTGACTATATTGGTTGATCTAAAAAGTTCTATTTCACAGAGTCATGACAGTAGCGATCTAGTTGCTAGGAGTAAGCAGTAATATAGGCTCTTGTCGTATTTATGATGGTTGCAAATAGTCCTAATCCAGTTAGATTCTTATAGGATCAGCAAAAGCTATGTAAGGTATTAATCAGCTCAGTTGAACGGCTAAGGAGGCCATGTCCATTGGTATCTATGTTGGGAGCGTGTATGCAACAGCCCATAAAAGGCATTTTCAGGTGCCATTGAGTTATTATAACGGGCCATCATCACATGCCTGCGGCCTCGGCATCAAAAACAAATAAAACCTCACTCTGTATCATTGAAGCGAAACAGTGGAATAAAACCATGTAAATGTATGAGTAAATCAAGTCTATAAGTTCCTCGCTTAAATCTATAAAGTAAGAAATTCGTAACAGCATCAAGTTATGTATAAACCAATCCCATATTTTCAATACCCCATCCAAACCTCCGTCTTTTTTCCACGCATCTATCGTGTTATACGATAGTGCCGGCGGTAAAAGAGGGTCGGTCATCATCCGAAGCCTCGCCAGCGTCAGCAAAAGAAGCATGTGAAATCCACCCTGGCATCGGAAAGGGCCAATGCCGCGCCCATCTTTATCCATCGTTCTAGGCCTCGTAAATCAGAAAGCCTCGGACCCGAATAGGCGCACCGGGTAATCTCCCCAAGATCTCGCTGTGCTGACGCAGTGCCCACATAGCGGACCAAGTCCACTGCAGCACGCCGTCGGCAGCCCTAGAGGCCCTAACCTTTAGGGGCGGAGGCAGCGCCAGGGGCACCAAGGCCTTTTTGCTGAGCTAGCTGTTTAGCGGGTCCCCGCTACCTCGGCGATCGCACAAATGACCAAAGAAGAGAAAAAAAGCAGTGATGATCTCAGTAAAAAAGGGGGAGAAGAAGAAGAGAAAAAAGTAGGGCTAAGAAGGAAGAAGAATCAAATATCAAATATGCCAAGTGGCATTTGATATGAGGTAGTGCTCGTTGGCAGCAGCGACATGCCAGCGATGAGCGCGTATTAGATTAAAAAAAAAAAACATAATTCTTTTCCAGTGCCGGCGTAGATATGTTCTGGTAGATCGTGAATATAAAGAAGGGAAAGTGCCATAGGAGAAAAAAAAAAACGTCGTGTCTTCTGTCACATGTCGAATGGTAAGTCCCATCGTCTGTGAGATGTTGTAGAGAATTCGTGCGGGTTTGTGTTGTTTATGGCTAGCTTTCTATAGCAGCATGTGCCAAGCCTTGCTAAGGGTTTCTGCTTTTGTGTATTTCGTTTAAGGGATTTGTTTCTTTTCTTTGCGAAGAGGGAGAGTGGTGTTCCCAGACAGAGTCCAGCGTGTTCGAAACATCGTTGACCTTGGTGACTGGTGGCCATTGCCGGCACAGCGAGGTGAAGAGATGGGAGAAGAGGCTGGTTGAGGGGAGAGGTGAAATGGTGTTACACTTCGGCATGATGTAGGAACCAAATTGGCTTCTTTTGGAAACCACCACTGGTCTTCAGCACTTCTTAAGCCCTGGCATGGTCCCAGTATCGCTTGCGCGCTGTGACAGCCGTCTTGTCGCCGGTGAAGCGGTGCTGGAAGAAGTTGAAGACGGCAAACTCGTCGCGCGTCATGACATATGAGTCGGGCTGGGCTTGGACCTTGCCCCAGATCTGCGACAGAGCCACCTCCAGGATCTTGCTGACTGTGGGATCTGAGGCGCCGTCGGGGCTTTCTCGAGCAATCTCGAGGGCCTGGGCAACTGCGGCATCTTGCTGGGCTTGATGCTGCTGGGCAGCAGCCGCCTTGGAAGCACGGCTGGCACTCATACTGGAGTAGCCCAGGGAGACGTCTGGCTGGCGGTGAGGCATGGGGCGGATGGGAGAGTGGTTGAGGTGCTGCTGGTACTGGGTCTCGGATGGATAGACAGACAGCATTGTACTTGCAGGCTGCGTGGTGGTAGGGGCTCTGGTCATATATGCGTGGCAGGTACGAGCAGCCTGGGGGAGCCTGTACGGGGTGGGTGTCGGAAAGAGTGCGTCAGTGACCAGGGTACGCTGGATATATAGGGATGCTGCTAGTGGGTAGCGTGTAGATGGAAAGAGGAAGGCAAATATATTGGCTCAGGCGTTAGAAGCGGCAGAATAATATATTATATGCATACAATATATGCGGTGGAGCCAGTGGGCGGGAGTATCGATCCACGATCAGACTCTGCTAGGGAGGGGGATCCCTGCTTGTTTTGCACACCACACCCAGCGCAACTTGACGGCTTGGCGTACGGTCCGTGTGTGGGGGCGAAGAAGCGGGTGTGGACTGGACTGAGAGTTTCTCTGGAGCGTCTAGGTCGTCCAGGAGGGGTTTCCCAACGAGATGCAGCCCCTCTTGGCCTGCCTAGGCAATCTGACACTGTCCCGTTGCCAGGGGGCTCCTTGCCGGCGAGTGCGTCGCGGTATCAAGGGAATCGACCAGGCGCAGGTCGGCCGTGTCAGTGTCAGGTTGGGGTCGAAGGAGACAAACGACTAGGCTAGTGTCGACGTTGGATGTCGACCGGGCTGTATCAGAAAGAGTTTGAATTATTCGTCCAAAAGCCAAAAGGAGAGGACACGTGCTGTGAACTTGGGAGGTGCAAGTCAGGAGCAGAAACCACCGGCGGCGTTGGATAGTTATAGTTATAGCGACCCGGCATCTTGGAGGCCGGATCTCTCGCAAGTGAACCAACGGTTTGGGAATTTTCCCATCAAACAACAAAAGCTTCGACTAGCGCCCATGAAAAGGCGAAAATACGGAGCTGAGACATTCTGCGAGGGAGGTCTTTCCCCATTGAGTATATCGTGCGCCTACCGTTTGCCGCCCAGGCTAAAACGCCTCCGAAGTAGGAGGCAAGCATAGATGATTTGTTTTCGCGCGTGGCAGAACAAAGAACAAACTTCGGAGTCCAAACACCCTCCATTGGTAAGCAGGCCATGGCTGGGTCCCAGAGCATCGGGCCCAACCCCCGACGCAAAAGTTAAAGCGATACGAAGTATGGGGTACAAAGAAACAGCCAGAAATAGCCTGCACGCTCTGACTCTGTGACCTGGATGACAAGTCCGGCACTACGTTAGTCAGGCCGGAGAACCAAGGTACGTACAGTAGAGTGCGGTGTGCGCACCATAGTAGTGCTTTCACGGACGAGCAGAAAAAGTCTAAACTCTGGATGGCAAACCAGCCCTCGACCTCGCCAGACCAGTCCACACGATTCCACGAATTCCGTCCGACCTTCTGCGAGTCTGCGAGAGAACCGGCAGAATACCGCGTTGCGGCGCGCATCCTTGCTGCCAACCACATCCATGCTCGATGCATGCTCACTCCGTCATCCGCGCAGCGGAATCATGCACACACAGTGACCGTCTGCATGCTTTGAGAGGCCGAAAGTCTGAAAAGCCGCTGCGTCTGCACACTCAGGCGGATGCAGCCCATCTCCACCACGCCAGAAGCTCGTTGTCTTAGCGCCTGGCACCATGACACGGTGGCGGCAACCAAGGCCCTGTACAGCGTTTGGGGTGTCTTTTCCTGGTGTGTTCCAAGTGGGCTTCGGCGATAATCCACAAGCACCAGGTCACGATACGAAGAGCCAGCCAACCTGGAGACTCCCCAGGCGCCAAAAGAAATGAAATTAGGGTACAGGCAGCCTCGTTACTAGCCAATGTTCGAGTGCTTCTACGCCTTGGACCTACACCGCCTTTATTCTGATGCTAGTCAAGTCAGTCTTTGGGCGGCACACAGGGACCCAGTTCGTACGACTATGTATTGCAACTATATGCGCGTGTTACTTTGTGAGCGCGTTGCACCGCGTACGAGTAAGATGGTTGAACCTTTTGCAAGGCCAACGAGGTCCCACGCCAATCTCGATTCGCCAGAGGCAAACCAAGACAAAAAGTTTTTTTATCCCACATGAAAATTTAGAGGGGGGGTCCAAAGCTAGAGCCAGATCACCACACGCTGGGCTCAGTCTTGTGCCTGCTCTTGACTTTGACCACCCGGCCAAACCCCCCACACTCACAAACTGACTTTGGCACCATCTGGGTCCTGCTCCAGCCCAGCCTCAGCGTGTACTACTTGGTGCATTGAAGCGGTGAAGACCAGCGTCGCCCGGCGAGCTAATGGGGCACGTCATGGTGAGGGTAGTGCGGATTACCAGGTGCGTGTTTTCGCTGGCCGTTTCTTTTTTTTTTTTTTTTTTTTTTGGTTGCCG
>ANCB02000442.1:0-28999 GCA_000331835.2 Trichoderma hamatum GD12 | reverse complement strand
TTTTTTTTTTTTATACGTGGTTTCAGAATCTTGATCTGCACGTCGTCTTAGATTTCTAATTGTAAATTATTGGCTATATATACAAGTTGACCTATATTTATTCACAGATCACACAGCAACTTACAGGAATATATCACAAGTCCAATTGACTGCCGGGATTAATGCGTGTTGCACTGGTCGCTAATGATAGCCGGAATCAATATCCAAGGATCAAAGCTACCAGACCGGTGTATTTGGATGCCCGCCAAGCTACCGTGGTTGCCTAATAATGCGTCTTCTATTTCTAAGCATTAATACTTTTTTCAGCACCTACTCTATCACATTGTCAATCATACCTATGTATAAAAGTCTTTATGAACTTTGTGCCTATCCATAAATGGAAACAATCTGAGAGCCGCGCACAAGGGCTAATCAAGCGATTCTGAATTCAGTATGCTGAAGAGTGGATTTTACTAGGCTAATGCATCGGCTAAATAATACTCATTACCTAGCAACTGTGGGTTTGATACCAGTACTGTGACGTATTTATTAACATTTGAGATGGGAGAGTTTGTCAACCCAGCCATAACCATTCTTGTTTTTTTCGCTTATCATGAGTATAATAACAGCCGTGTTCTCTGCGCTACATCGGATACTTTTCAAACTATCCTATGAGACATTACGAGAGCCGACATTTGAAAGATGTATACACTGTAAAGGCTTCATATTAATATTAATTTAACCTTGGCATTTATTAACAGCGTCTAATGCAGTGTGTTATAAGAAAATATAACTCATTTTGAAAGCGAAAATTAGACACTTTGAGATTGAAATTTAGATTGAACACTTCATATTCTATTTACTCGCAATTCGGCTATGAAGTTCAGCGTCAATGTTATCGGCATTGCGATAGGATAAGCACGAGGCGGAAATTAAAATCGGCCCCCTGCTAGGCAGTGCACTTATCTTCTAGCCCATTGTATACACCAAGTTAAGGATATGTTGCACGCTGCTCTTTTTAAGCTTAACTGCTTAGAACCACGCTGTACTGGCCATCAGAATCGTTCGAACTGCTGACTAGTATACCAGGCTGAGCTCCACAGATCTTGTTGAGCCCGGCACTGTCGCAAACGTTTCCTTGGGCGCTTGTCGTAACAACAGTGCCCAACTGAGCCTGGGGCTGGAATTGAACGAAGCCAATTTTACCTTGGGGGATCAACAGGCCCTCAGATGTACCATGCGTAGTAGCGACAGAAACACTCCATCCAAAGCCAAAGTTTGCATTTCCGCTGGCACCATCCTTGCCTGTGTCACCGATGGTAGCGCCAAAAGTGATGCTTTCGGAGATGGTGTCGGTCACGGTCACAGAATCGGTGAATGTGACTGGGCAAGGCCCACCAGAGTTTCTACAGTCAATCATTGATGATCCTGACGCTTTAACTCCATTTCCTAAGCCCTGCTCGCAGTCAACGCAAAGAGCCCTCAGCTGACCAGAATCAGCCAGAGATTGACACGTGCTAGAATCCAATACACAGCTGCTGGGTGGGCTGAAGGTCTGGCTTTGTCGTTTCTCAATTGGAGAATTATCCAATTCCAAATCGGACGTCTCGTTGCGAAACGTAACTGGAACACGTCGGCCTGTGGAACTGAGGAGGTAATCGCCCTTCTCATCAGTATAGACTATGCCCAGACTTCTGGTATCTTTCTTCTCCTGAACATCAATGGCTCTCTTAGTTGCCTCATCGGCAGCGACCGTCTTCTTGGACATAATTGGTGGTGGATAGGAGCGCCGAGTTACTCCAGGACAATCTTTTCCCGTATTGCAAAATGCCCACCAAATTCGATTAGAAAGATTTGGGAAGTCATAGCACCCATTTTGGTGTTCCAGTGCAATGAGCTCTTCGCCACAGGTTGTACCATCGGGTGGACCTTGGGATATAGTAACCGACACTGTGGATGGCATCCCTTGAATCTAGTTCATGTACGTAAGTATTATAAACTATCAACTATTGCGAAGAATCAGAGGCTGATGAGAAGTATCCCAAGCAGCTCCTATATGACGATGTACATACCTCGTACCCTCCAGATGGATTGGAATTTGGAAATGCGCCATCGTTGAAAAAGCAAGTACCAGTACCTGCTGACCCAGATGAAACGAGCGTCACAAGGCCATTCCCAGAGGAACAGCCTTGAGGGTGGAAAATAATTGATGCCATGATTATTATAGTCAATACTGTGCCACGATTAGTAACAATTCAGCTTCATACACTCTTCTCACTAACCTGTATTGTATCTTTGATTGTAAACTGTGTATAGTAAACTCTTGGAAGACTATACTTGTTATGTGAATGAAATACTAATGCTGGTGCTTAGTGTATTTGTGCTTAATGCATTGTTTCCTGTTTTTTTATTCTCATTTTGAAAGGGAAAGAGTCCCCTTTATATGCAACTGCGTGAACGAAGATATCATGCCAAGACGCGTTCCAACGAAAATGACTCCAAAGTTCATTCCATGATGCTAGCTCCTAGGCTTAGACGACTATCGTTTCAAGTCTAAGAGTTTCCTAAAAAGGAAATCATAATAATAACTCGTAGTGAATAGAAGTGCCTCACCAAAAGATCTGTCAGATTGCATCATGATATATATGCGGTCGCTCAAAAATGGAGCATAGTCTGACATGGCGACGATCCTCGACAGGAGTATTATATACCGTAATGGAATACTAACGTAGATCATCCCCTCAACTATAACGCTATAATTCACGAGATGCATTTGATAAGTAAACAATTCAGTCAGATTGCGTCATTAAAAATGATTTAGTGAAAAGCATAAATAAAACGCCGTTTCACAGTATAAAGATCTACATTGGTAATATCGTATATCTTATTCACCTGTTACTTGTCAAAATATACCATGTATCGCCATAAAACAGGTTCACTTTGGCTGTTAAAAGCCGGTTTGGTTTTATTGTAAAGGTAACCTCAATGTCTATATCTACCTATCGTGACATAACCCAACCGCACATCATCACTTGTATAATAACAATATGCTACTTGTATTCGTTGCAGATCATACCTCCATTATTTATTGGAACTATTTTTGAAATTAATGAAGATCAAGGCCAACACCTAGCTAAAAATCCACCAACCACTGACAAAGAGTGTTCATTAGCACTAGAAACACTATAAATATAGCTGCAGCAGTGGAAGATCTATGGCGATCTTGCTCTTTGGGACAATAGAGTGGGTCACTCCAAGAGGAGGTTTCCTAATCGATATCTGCCGCGCTTACTTTGATCTGCATCGCTGATTGACATCCCTGCACACAAAGGGGGCGATGAGGCTTACAGCCAGAGTAGCACAACCCAGCTAGGACTCAATTATACAACTTTGGTATTCGGAAATCAACAAGCGCAATGAATGGTAACTTTTCAAAATCTATAAAAATTGGCTATAGCCGCAAAGATAAATCGAGGTTCATCAACACAATTCAAGAAGCACTTGACATCTCTACAGCTTTCGTTGCCAGCAGCCGAAAAAGAATAGCTTTAACTTGGAAGATTATCATTCAAATTCAATCCAAGTAAGAATTACAATCTCAAGTATTACTATGATTATATTTTAACAGTCTATCTAGAATGCAATTCTTCGCCCTCCTCCCTCTGTTATACACCACCGCTGCAGCCCTTGGCATCAATTGTCGTGGGAACAGCAACTGCATCGGTACTCCAGAATGCAGACTCGCCGATCTGATCTTGCAAGTCAGCCAGCAAGATCCCAGCACATCATACAGCCCTGGTCAGCACATTGCTTGTTGCGGCATACCTGGCGGCAATATCTGTGCATTCACTCAGGGCATTAGCAATTCGATTACAGCTGGAGAAGCCCTGGGTATGCTGCAGGGGCTATCCGCCCACGGTTGTGGCCAATGCGGCAGTATTCCCTTCAAGGATAACAATGTCGCTGAGGGACAATTGACAGTCAACTGGACCGATCACTAAGTCATCAAGTGACACATGTTTTTACTATGGTGCTGCGTTATCTCTCAGCCAATTTGCTCAAATTCAACAAGACTGAGTGAGGAAGGAAATAACCATTTCAAGAAGGCACATATCCTTTATTATAGCTGCAACGTGAATACTACAAGATTATCAAAACTATTTGTGCGCTCTTAATAAATGCTTCTAACAATTGAGTTATATGTTAATATGTGAACAGTTTATGCACTAAAGTGTGTATAATGTAGCAGCAGAAAAAATGATTCCGTGATCCGGAAGAAGTCTACTAGAAACATGTCTATCAAAATATAAAGAGATATACCACTATATAGGTATTATTTCACTTATTAATGGACTCATAAGTTCTTGCTCCTTCATGTGCGCATTTACATGATGTGCTAGAGAAAGTTTTCACTGCGTCTAGCTTCAATTGGCTGTCTTTTCATATAACCATTTACGATAGCACACGCTATCCCCCACTCTTTTATTTCAGATTGCTTCTTCAGGTTCATCAAGCCTTGCGAATATCTCACACTTTGTGTTCCCGCTTCTTCTTGTTTCCGGATGGTCATATTGGCTCCTTGTTTTGCCTTCCTTGTAGCATCAATATGCATCTATCACAGCCACAAAGCCAAAGCCTCAGAGCGTGCAATGGCATTGAAACATTTGCTATAACCTTCTATGATAAGCGGAGTAATGCCGCTCTACTGACTATGTGGCCACGCCTGAGATAGAGCGCTGTATTTCGTGCAAAGGTTTTTCACAGCTTGCCTCAAGGTGCATGTATTCTGGCACGTCACCTATAAGGGCCGAGGAGACGAGTGCGGGCAGCGACGTATGGTGTTGATACAAAGAGAGCTCAAAGGTAGCTTCCCTGATGCTAGCCAAAGACGTTATTTTGCCATGGAAAGCCGCATCTAGTTGATATGAGCACCGGCGCGCAAAACACTTCGGAAGTACTCCTCAAAGCATGTGGACCAAGGTCACGCACAGCCAAGATCATCGTCAGCACTGTCTGCAAAGCGGTGGAAATTCTCACTTTAGAAGGATAGTACCCCCAGGAAACACGACATGTGTTGTTCCGTTACATCATGTACTTTTCCCGTCCTTGTTGACTTAATTTTGGGTATATAGCAGAGAGTGGCCACGTCTTATTTACCGTGCAGGCGGCGAAGCTGACGGCCGGGGAATAATAACCAATCGCAGTTTGCTTGACAGGCAGATACCCGTTGATCCGACATTTAGTAGTATCTGCGAGCCAAAGCCGAACAATTGGGTATAAAGCCGCTGAAACGCCCGGAAACCGATGCACACAGCCAGTTGGTATATTTTCCATATAATATAAAACAGTACGTTTACAACAGCGATCCCGCATCCGAAAAATTATAAATATTGCCCAGAATACTTGGAAAACAAACAAGATTAACAAAAGATCCATTTTAACTATGCAATATATCTTTTTAGACCGAATCCTTTTAGGCGCGCGTGCAGGCGCGAATGTAGCGTTGATGGGATCTCTATTATCGTGGCAAAAAATGGCGGGAACCCATGAAAACACAAGAGGCGCAGCGAAGAGCCAATCCACCTGTACAGCTGTCAAAGGTACCATGGCGAATGTAAAACAAGTAGGTTTCCATTATTTGAGCAGTTATTAATTTTTTCATTTTGAAAAATATGCCTATTCCCGTTTTTCTCCCCCTTATCTCGGTATAGTGCAAAATGTCAGGTGTGATTGCAGGTGAAAAGGGTAAGGCATTGTGATAAGTACATTGGATGTATTCAAGGGGCTTTAGCCATGTATGCCCAACCGTAAGTCTTCCGTGCTCTCTTTATAGCGCGGCACTTGTAGTGGCCTTCATTAGCGTAGGAGCACTTGGAATGCGGTGCACGCTAGGACACCTATAGGAGTGCGCGAGATCAGTACTTGTCCACTATTAAATAAGCGGACGCTGTGCTGTACAGCGCATTCCGTGCGGCGCAATTCAGATCACCAATCCACAGTGCAAGACAATATACGTGCCGGACAACCGCATTTCAAGCCTTGGCAAGCATGAACTGCTCAGAAGAAATTTGCTTTGAACCGAAGTTCCGATTTCTTATATGCAAAATACATGGTAGTGGCGTTCATCCAACCAGACAAGCTATTAAGAGACATCTGCGTGGTGACGGTCATTATTGTAAGGGGTTGCGCTTGAGGCAAGCTGTCTCAGCATTAACCGGTCTTCCATTGAGGTCGCTGCAAGAGGTTATCAATGACCAGCCCGCTCTCGAAACTCAACCTATTACGCCGCCGATACTTTACTTGAAAGTCCTCCAAGGCTGGAACTGTGTGCCTTGCGAGGGCCGAACGTTAACTATAAGCCTTGAAATAATCCAGCGGCATTCGGCGCTCGTGCATGGCCGCCAGCGTGGCGATCCACCGATGTGGACGCAATGCCAGCTGCAGACGTTTTTCAGTGAGACAAAAGACCGACGGTATTTCCGTGTCGGATATAAGCCTCCGGTGATGGAACTCCTGGATGGCGGACACGACTTTGGACTTGGCAACCAGACTGAACCCCAGCCTGGACAAGTACTGTGTGGACAGGCCGCTCAAGCCCATGGCGCCAATGCCGGTGAGCACTCAAACATGCCTCCAGCGTCAATGGCTAGCATCATATCAACAGAAGACACTGTTTCAACTGTGGCAGATTCAAAAGTATTACTGGAATCTCAAATTTCGCGACTACGAAAGGGTAAATTGAGCGTGGCACAGTCAATTACCGTCAAGCACCCCTTTACACATATTGCTGAGAGACACGTTCGTCTGCCCGTATCTCGCCTGGATTACTTATTTAAATCTGGAGCTTTCCAATATGCTCCTAACCCAGTCTTTGATGGAAGTCATGTTGACGCAGCTTTAAGTATGACTGCGGTGTTCCCTCGATGTGAAGACGAGCCCCTCTTTCTCAACGCTCTTGTATTTTCCATTATACAAGCTATGAACAAGGGAACCCCAATGATGGAAAGCATATCACTTGAAGGGAGAATTGTCCAGTTGATAAATAAGAAACTGGCATCTCGGCTGGAGACTGTTTCACCTGGCGTGATTGGCGCCATCATGCTCCTCAAGTCATCTGCTTATAGAGCTCGTAACATTGCTGCGCATGATGTTCATACACGTGGTTTGTCAGAGATTCTGCAACTCGTTAAGAGAAATGGCGACTGCCTAACACCTGCTGTACTGCGAGCAGCATTTTGGCTCGACCTTAATGCGGCTATAGTCATGGACAGCAAACGGCAGATGTCTCATCTAGACTTACCGAAAAGGGTGAGCTGGCAGCGTGAAGAACGCCAGCAATTCTGGCATTTGCTGCCGGTTGGTTTTGCCCGACATAAGTATACGCTACCATACGAGCTTCTCGCCTGTATAGTAGACATTGTTGAGCTGCAAGCGACACTGTTTGCGAGAAATGTGCCCCAGACACGGCGCATATCTAAGTTTCATGAGCTAGATGCCATGCAGGCATCTATTGAGTCTCGCCTGGAATTCCAAGTCCAAGAATGCCGACAACATGGAGTTGTTGCCGAAGCTATCAGACTTGCAGTTTACATGTGCTGCTATTGCAGTTGGACTGAGACGTGGAATGATAGCCTTATCCCATGCAGGCTGGCTGAAATGCTACTTGACCTCCTGGAGCCCACAATATTACTATATCCTCAGCAGCTGACTACTACTTGGCTACAGCATGTAGATATTCTTCTCTGGCTGCTCCTCGTCGGCTCCAATGTTGCGATGTCGGAGTGGGGAGACCAGCTCGGTCTCAAGTCAAGACAAAGCCACCTGATCAAGTCAGTCGCGTCTTTGAGCGATATCCTTTGCAATTGTTATGGCATGAATCTTAGACAGAGACTTCAGGATGGGCTCACGGATTTCATCTATGCAGATGTATGGTTGCGGCGGCGCATGTATATAAAGGAGTGGTCTGAACTAGAGCTATTCTTCAGTACTGACTATTGTAACACAAATAATCAACATTAGTCACAGGATTTAGTTTTTTCTTTGATCAGTAAATTATTATAGATACGATGTCTTGATAAAATAGTAGTTACACAGAAGTCGCTAACTAGCATATCAGCTGCTCGAAAATATTGTTTCCCTTCACGGTTTCATCATCATTGGTCGCAAGCTCAAAGGTCAGCCTAGACCAGCAGACGATAGCATGATAACCAATTCTTCCAGTAATCTCTAGGGAGAACAGCTTTTAGTTACATAGCTGAGAATGCTAAGATTTCAAGTTAAGAGGTGGGCGCCATTTCTTCCCCTAGCATAGTCAAAGGTTTCCCGGGAAGAACGTCGAGGCGGTAGATGTTGGCTAGATACGCCAGCATATCTCTTAGAAGTTCAAAACGCTCGAAATCTTGCCCTCCATGTCCGATATCATGGGCATAGCGGCTTCTGAATCAGGAAATACTTCAAAAATAAAAATGTTGGTTCTTTATTGATACCGCTATTGATGTCTTGTAAGAATTGAGCAACAAGTTCTTCTTTCTCCTCTTTAGCTTCTATATGAACAAAGTATGCTTTATTTCCACCAGTCGTATCGCTCCCATGTACGATATAACCTGAGTGCGATGGATCATCTCGAGACCACGACTGCGCACTGCATTGATCAACTATCATGGCCGCCAATGCGCCGCTACGATCGTCCGCCGGCGACGGATAGGGAAAAGCAGGAATATTATTCGAAGCATATGTAACGCGGGGCCAAACAGCTTACCCCGTAGTTGTTGGCCATGAACTCGTTGGTATCACTGTGAGAATCACTGTGAGAATCACTGTGAGAGTTGGCAAAGAAGTATTAAACTTGGCAATCGAGTTGGAGTTGGAGCTCAAAATGACTCTTGTCGATGCCGCAAGCCACCACAAACTCTCGAAGATCACTCGGATTGCGATGCTTGTTCTAATTGCAATGAAGTGTACTGTCCTAATATGACATCAACATATGGCGCCAAGTATCTCACACCCGTCGGCGGCAAGAGTATGGGGAGGAGGGGACATGCTCGCCACCACCGATGCCCGGCTGGAGGCCTTTGCCCTCAAAATTCCTGATAATTTAGCAAGCCAGCATGCAGCCCGAACGATATGCGCTGGCCTGACTCCTTTCTCACCCCTCGTTTATTTTGGAAATCGCCATAATTAGGGCTCTATAAGCCAGCAGCTCAAGGGGTTGTTAGTTGGCCTGTGCTATTGGTGGGGTGGCCTCATCTTGGTCTTTTGTTTGCTGAGGCACTAGGTGCTCACCGTGTCGTAGCGTTCTCTCGCCATGCGGATAAACGGGAGCATGCTCTAGCTGATAAGTATATTGTTACAGCAGAGGATCAAAATTGGGAGGTAGAAAACGCCAGCTCGTTGGACTTAATTCTTTGCACGATTTCAAGCTTAACATGCCTTGAATGGATTATATCAAGCTGCCCAAGCGTGATGGCAGCTGCCAGCTTGGCCTACCAGATGATGGTTCATTCAAGGTTAATGCTGGGGCATAGTTTCGCAGCGTCGAAGCCTTACTGGGAGTTTTATGGGCTCGCCAAGTGAAATTCGAGAGATGCTACAGCTAGCCGCTGACAAGGCAACCAAGCCCAGAATTGAGGAGTGGCCAATGAGTGAGGCTAACAGTGATTCTAGAAGGATGGACTTGGCAAGGGAAAGTACGGATATGTATTGGTTAATCCCTAAAGGTAGGAACTGGTAAATGCAACTATTCTAGCACTCGAGGTGAAACATCTAGCACTATTTATTTTAAAATGTTACAGTTAAACACCTTTTCCCTAAACTAACAGTTATTTTAGCATCAGAGGTTATTCATTATCGATGTATCTAGCTACCACTCTCATTTTAGCTTCTGTCTTCATTTGCACGTGTAATGAAATCAATCCCTTCTTATTCCATGTCCCAATTGAGTAAACGTCTGCTCATAATCGAGCGATGCGGACGTGACTTTGTATTTATCTCCAAAAAAAAATATATATATAAGCCGAACTTATAGTAGCGATTATTGGCCACTGAGCTAGCTGCTGATCAGCGATAACCAAATAGAGAAGCAAAAGACATAAAGGTGGCTGGCTGCCTTATCTAGTGTCCCAATATTTAGGTACATCGCTATGTTAGAATGTCATAGCATTACTTGAAGCAGCTGTACCGTAGCCAATCAAGGTAAGCTACAGCAAACGCCATTATACCAACCCGAAGCACGCTTAACGATGAGCCAAAGAAGTGTATCTGTAGCTCAAACAATGCATGAATAAAAATAAGAAATAAGATACCCATACCAACTCGAAAGTTGTCAGGTGCATATATTGCATTGCGGTGGACTCAAGCCCAACACCAGCAGCACAGTTCGAATGCCTTCAAGCGGCGGCATGCCGTAGTTCCGGACGGTGACGTGGACTTGAACGCAATTAAGTCCGCATTGTCTCCGCCATACGCAGAATTGGGGCAGGAGTTGTTGATAAGAACGCCCGTAGCCTGTGTACAATTCGGCGGTATTCGTACATGTATATTGTAATACTCCGTACCTAGACGGCTCATGGCGGGTGTCGGGTGAGGCTAGGAACCTGTTCTTGGAAAATGAGTATAACTTGCGGCAATTCGTTCTGTTTTGCACTGGGGGCGCTATTAGCCCGGAGGTGGTGGAAGAAGCAGCGGCCGTGACATTGAGCCGACAAGGGGGCAAAAAAAAAACCTAGGCGGGGGTGGTTGAGTGATAGCCCTAGAGGGACAACGGAAGCTACGGCAGCTAAGCATTTAAACGCGACACGTAGAAATTTCTGGGATGCTCTCCTTCTATGACTTGAAAACGAGTGAAGGCTAGAGGTGTCTATCCGGCGTAAATGATATGTCGTATATTTTAAATACTTACCAGCTGAGAGAGCAATGAATCTTTCCCCCGATATCCGTATATCGGATCGATAATTGTCGGCACGGCTGCCGAGCCGTAACGCGCCATGATCATGTATCTAGTATGGCGTGTGCTTCCAAGTACGTCTCGTTGTTGTGCTCATGTAGATCTCTCTCATTGGTATGTTGACCTTCCGTAATCATAATACATATACCACTGGACGCACAGCTGCTACCTTGGGAAATCGTACATCTACTTGACTTCAGGCGTTTTGTTCGTTAACAGGCCGTTCTTTGCATCTCTTCGGTGAGCCGGCTTGAAGAGCAAGCATTGTGAACCAGTTGAATCCATCTACCCCGTTTCTCTTGGGTCCCGCAAGCAATAGAGCTATAATCCGTTTCGGGTTTGTATGGCATAGCGTTCTGCCTATAGGGCGGAAACCACTCATCGGCAGCCACGGCTGCAACGGCACAGCGAGACTGAGTTGCAAGCCACATTGGCTAAAAGAAACTTTGGCTAGGGACAAGAAAATGGAATTCATGTTCAATGTTCCCCGTAATAAATAGCCAGGGTTAGAATCTTTTTGTACCAAATAATGAATTTACACAGCTTCTCACACCCTCTCCATGCAAAACGAGGATATGGGGGCAAAGGACACAATACAAAGGATCGTGGAGTCTGCGCTTATCTTCTTGGGTCTTCTCTTCTTCTAGGAGAGACCCAGAGCCATCATGGCCTCAAAATCACCCGTTTTGCGTCCAGATAACCGAAATGCATCCATACCAGACTTACTATCACCATCATTGTCTGGAGTCTTGTCTAGGTCTAGGACCGGGGCTACCGTCTATAGATCTGATACGACAAGGCGCCTGCAAGTCAAGTCGGTGCTATTCCAACAGACGCTGGATTGGCACACGGCCAAGATGGCCATTAAAGCGTCGATACCACCAGCTGTGCTTGTATGCGCCATTCAATCAAATAGTTGGATCAGTCACTTCAAGACCAACGCTTATTTAGCTCCCATTATTTCTACCTGTGTTCTGCCTGCTCTCCCCCGCGCAATGCTTATTAGACACAATATTCGACTCACTCTTGCAATTGTCCTGGCCTATTGCTGGGCACTGCTTGCTGGCTGGTGTGGTGTTCAAGCCAGGCATCATACTACACACAACCTCAACGAAATAAGTGCCTATAATTCTTCAGCAGAAGCGGTCGTGGCCATATTCTTGATTTTTTTTATATGGTGTACATTCACACTAAGGTCTGCATTTCCCAGTTGGAACCTTCACTGCACCTTGGCTGGTATCTTCACAGTCGCGACACTACCAAGCATTGCCAGAGCTCCTAATATGCCAGTAGTCATTGACGAGACCAATGTTATCTTAGAAGCCTTTTTGGTAGGGCAGGCCGTTGGCCTTGCCAATGCACTCATCTTATTTCCACAAAGCTGCCGAGGGCTCTTCAGAAAAGATATAGGGTTATGTCTTGACGGGTTGGTGGCTGTCATACAGGGACAAAGGAAATGCATGGAAGATATCTTACTAAAGAAAGTCTCTGCTGTAGGGGAAGAAGAAAACGGCAGCTCATCCATCAGTCAGCTTGAAGATGCTCTACAACGATTTGTTAAGGTGGTTAGCAAAACTCGCCAGGACAGTGAGTACGCGGCGTGTGAGATATCTTGGGGCGTCTTTGATCATACAAAGCTGGAGGAGATTTCTTCATTATTGCTCGATCTCATACCACCTGCATCTGGTTTGAGTTCAGTAGCAGATATGTTACAACTACACGTCGACGGATGCATTGTCATCAACGACGCTGGTGAAAATAGCGATGCTGGTGATAATAGCGACTCTGATGAGGCGGACAACACTAGACCAAGGGAAGATGGCTGGCAGCATCTCGAAGTGGCAATGCACCGAAATTCAAGACAGATGTCTGATACAATCCTTAAGGGTGTCGAGCACGCCAAATTTCGACTAGACTTAACAAAGAGGCGTACTTTGTTTAAAAGACATCGCATCAGAAATCTCGATGAAGAGCATGAAGCTGGTATCGCGCAGCCTGGAGATGCAGGATTTCTCGAGTCATTTCGTGATGTGTTTAACAATGGCCGTGTTCTCAATCAGGAGAATGAAGATATGAGTAACAAAGAACTGCTTGATTGTTATATTCGGCATCGGCCGCAAATCGGCAATTTGAGTCAATACACTTCCGAAATGCATTACAATACGTTACGATACTTTCTATTTCTTCACGTAAGCGGTATTCTATCCAGCATACCTTTTGAATCGTTGGTAGCTGAATATCATAGTCTCAAACTATTCTCTCGTCATTGGGAGAAGAATTTCTCAAGCTCCTCATTTATGTTGACGACTGTTATACCCACCCCAAGCGGTTGCTTATTCCACGCTTTCTTCATCCTCGCTATTGGATTGAAAAGCTTGTTCGCCTGGGAAGTGTGCGACGAAACAGTGCTTCTCAAAAAGCGGATGCTCAAACCGGCATCAAACTTGGTTCATCGTTTTACAATCCCAAAAACCCTGACCACCTCCCGCCTAGCAACCTCATGGAGACGATAGGAGACGATATTCGCAAGATCAGCTCCATTTTCCGTAGTGATCATGCCGCATACGGGCTCCGAGGTGCCTGTGCTATTATGACCATTGGTGTTATTGCATTTCTTCATGATTCGCAGGATTTCTATTTTGCGCAACGGTTTCTCTGGGCATTGTTTGCCATTTTACTTTCCATGGCCCGCACCGCCGGATCATCAACTTTTCTTTTACTCGGCCGGGTACTTGGTACAATTGCTTCAATGATAGCAAGCTATATCATTTGGTATGTGGTTGACCAAAAGACTGCTGGTATATTAGTGTTCCTTTGGTTGTGGTTCCTTGTCCTGGGCTATCTTTGTAAGTTTATATACAGCTTGCATAGCTATTCATTGGTGATAAACTTGATGTACCAATTGGCTTATATATCGCAGTTGTTAAATTTCCCGACTTCTTTAGCATATGGTTTGTTGCTCTTATCGCTTCAATCGTCATGATAGCGAATGAACTGCAAGTACGCAAGCTTGGAAAAGATGTTATCATAAACTCTGGTCAAGTTGTCTATCCGCCATACATAATATTTCCTTATCGGCTTGCTGTTGTCACCCTGGGTGTCCTCATTGGCTACTTTTGGACAATATTCCCGTATCCTCTCTCCGAACATTCTGAACTCCGCGAAATTATGGCTAAAGCTATGTATGGGCTAGCACGCTATTACATGTGCGTCCAACAAACAATCCTTGCACGTCTTAGCGGCAATTTCGGTGACATTAGGGATAAAACAAGCCCCGGGTTTCACCTTCAGGCGGCTCGCCGCAGCATTTTCCACAAGTACCAAGCTCTGAACGCTAGAGCTAGAACAAACTTCCAGTTCCTTGACTGGGAATTTTCGCTTGGTGGCCGCTTTCCTAAGCAAACGTATGGGGAAATGCTCTCCATTCTTGAGCGCCTGGTAAGCTATATGACTCTCGCAAGCTACGTGTCCCGGGAGTTAAAGCCTCCTGATGCCACCTCATCTTGGTGGGCCAACGACCCGACCGGCACAGCTCAAGTTCATTTAACTCCAGGAGGCGTTACAGCGAGAATGATCGTACTGCACTCTGCGCTGAGTCGGGCCCACCCGTTGCCACCAGAATTAGGGGAGTTAAGAATACCTCACCTGGGTGAATTCTTAGCCAGGGATGTACCTGCAGATGAGAGATTTGCAGCCGCGGCTTTAATTCATAGTGTTAATTGGTATTTAATACGCGATATCAATCGTTTGACCGAGTAAGTAATTCTTAATTGGCGGCACATTTACATACTCTTGCCTCCATTTTTCTGCTTATGCTTCTTCCAGTTTATGTCTGTTGTGTAATATCGCTCCAAGCTAACACGGCTTTGCGCATCCAGGCTAGCAAGAGAACTCGTCGGTGAGCTGAATTTTTCGTTTGCTATTGTTCATGATGACTATGTTGAAAACGGTCAATAACAAGAGCATCGGTATTCATGAGTTTGTCATAGCGACATTGCTAACCTAATATTATACTTGTAATTGTAGCTTCTCTTGCTTTGATTTTCTCAATTTATTCTTCTCTGGCCATTCCAGCTGTTTTATAAGACCAAGTACTCCTGTATTAGCGCCTATATTGCTAAGCTTTTACACAATCCAACTGGTTTCAAATTAGCACCATCATGCGGTGCATACTATTAGAACTAATAAGAACTCATATCCCTGTTGGTAGTCTATCCCAGCGATGGGATTAGCCTCTATCAGAGGCAGGAGATGATTCCATTCACGCCAGTTCATGAGTATACGAATTCAATTATTCTGCTTCAGTTAGGATATCTGCGTTATTGTTGAAAGACTAACGGGGTTAACAATGATGACGATTTAGCATATGCATGATTAACTGAACTAATTATCTTACCTATATCCTTGCCAACACTAAGAATGTCTACCATGCCAATTCTGAAGCGACTCTTATCTTGGCTTGACAATTTGCTGGCGCTGGTTCGTAAAGTTGGTTAAAATAACATCTGCCCGCATCCAACAAGTTTTAATTGACTATCAGGTTGGGGTAAAAAAATTTTTTAATAAAAATTCATAGGACTACAATCACATGGCTGGATGCCCTTCAAAGGCAAGCTAGAATGCAAAATAAGCTTAACTTGCTAGCTTCCTCTGAAATACAGTTATGGCGACATTGATGCTGTGTCTATATATTTAGCGCTCAATCTCAGAACTCGGTGCCAACTATTCTCTATATAGTAAACCGACATTCGTATCTACAGTAAACAGCGTAAAGATTTCCAACTATGATTCATAATTCAAATGAGTCATGGTTTTGATTCAGGATACTACCATCACAGCGTCACTCGAGTCTATGCTAGGCTAGAGCTGAGCGACGCTATGAAGAGCTGTGAAGGATTTTGCTTGCATTCCTCGAACACTTTTGAAAATGAAGGTTTAGTTTGTGATGTATGCTATAGTTTCATATACTCGTAGTATTAATGGTCTCTATGCTTGGCTATCTGAAATTTTAGGCCGACATGCTTGTCCACAGATGAACATCCGACCTGATAGTCTAACCCATTCACCAAATCTATTCTAATTGGCAGAGACTCCTAGAGCTTTGTTGAAAGCGTCTGCGGCAGCCTGGCCCTGTAGTTGAGAGGCCGCTGCTGAAGCACTTTGACAGGTCGAAACCACTGCAGCGCCGGCTTTACAGCTAGAATTGAGTCTATCGCAGATGAAATCTGCAATGACCTTGATGTTCAAAGCCGAGCCATGGTTGAAATCTGTTTCGTTCACGGGGGCGAATGCAGCTTCTTTGCGGCCATCAAGGCCGTTGGCGAACTTGATACTGGGATTGGAGCATGAACCGAAACTTCCCGTAGCGGCTACTGCATTTCCATTAGAACCGCTACCACTATCAGCGCTGCTACCACTGGCCGCGTTGTTCGCCCCGCTGTTATTACCGCTGTTGTTGTTGCTGTTGTTGTTTCCAGCGTTGTTATTGGCAGCACCAGATGCGGCGGCCGCTGTACACTGGGTGTTCTGCGTATCACACTGACCTACTCCTCCGGAGAGCTTACCAGAGTTAGCATCATTGGCGCAAGCGTTGTGCTGAATACTGCAGGATCGTTGAATAGCGGCTCCAGAAGTGACAAATGTATTTCCATTGACGGAAAACGGTCGGTTTCCAGTGCCCGAAATGACAGGCGGAGCAGGACCACCAAGGGTACCAGTGAAGGTCTGAACGTTGGTTCCACTAGCTGTTGAAGTCTCACTGCTGCTAGAGACTTGAGTCTGAGAAGCAGCTGGCGTTGATTTACTAGCTTGGGAAGCTTCGGTGGGAGTTGCTGCTGCAGCTGCCTGGGAGGTCTCCGCGGGACTGGCACTGGGCGTTGGGGCAGCGCCGTTCCCTTGAACATTGGCTACTGAGAATTTACTCAAGTCAACCAAACTTGTGGCCTGAATGCCACCAGTGCCAGTAAATGTTTGAGATACAGCAGCAACAGCGGAAGCGACTTCATCTTGGCTTGCATCGAGGACAAGCTTGCCGGTCGAGTAGATACATCCAAGAGTGGGATCGGGATCGTCGCAAGTATTGCCTTTGGCTGTTGCATCGTTAAGCTGTGCATTTGTTAACCATTAGTGGCGCCAACCATGCCCATGAAGGAAAGAAACATACATCACCTGCGGCAAAGGTACCGCTCAGGAGGGCGAGGTTGGGGTCTGCCCCGATAGCTTTAAGCTGCTTCGCCAGCTCAAGAGTGATACCCTTGTTTATGGAAGCAGCATTAGCAGACGCTGGGTCTTGGTGAGGCTTTACAGCTTGAATTTCAGGGTTAACAGCCTGCTCAGTGCATGTAACACTCGCGAGCCCGACTTTGCCAGTATTCCTCTCCAGGGCCTGGTACACCAATGCTCCAGCCATTAGTCGAATATCTCCAGCAGCTTTGCCATTGGTAAATGCCTGATCAGCTGTCTCTTGTTTGAGACAGTCAAGGTTGGTTACACTTCCAGCGCCGCCCGCAGCCGCTGCATTTCCAAGAAGACCAAATACGGCATCTGTGATGCCCTTGGGATTGCTCTTTGCTAGAGCTTCGTTGGTAATGGAGAGGAAAACATCGTGGGAATGCTCCTGAGGAACCTCCCGGCGAAGCATGTTTGAAGACGGTAGAGGTAAACCAAAAGCCTGGCCTAGCAGCAGAGCTGCCGCTGTAGAGGTGCTTTGAAACTTCATGGTGATACGAAGGAGACGATTAAAATATGTAACACAAGAGAGTTTTCCAAGCAACGAATAAAGAATGAAACGGAAGTAAAGAGTGTCAAACTCGTAAGGAACAGACCAGCCTGCTGGACAAGAAGAATAAAAGACCGAAACAACAGGAAAAGAGGAATTGGCAACGGTACAAGACAATTTCCAAAATACAACGACAGTTGGCTGCTGGGACAATATATACTAATTATCTCGGTTCTAGACTCTCTATCGACCCCTGGTATACTCATAGGCGACGTTTCCGTAGCCGCTTTATTGCTTGTTTCGTAAACCCATCCGGGCGGTTAAATGTTCTGTCAAGGAGCACAGATAAAAAACGCGGAAGTAACAGACGCAGAACATCCGATACCTTCTCCTTGATTCTTATGTTCCCGATCTCATATTCCAGGAGTGGGCTTGGCAGGGTCGCCTGAAACAGTTGGTGTTTGCAGTGGGGTTAAGTCAATTATTTGTAGGCCGCAATACACAAGGCGCACAATCCATACTATTTATGAATTTCAGGGAGTATTAATTTTGAATATGTTTACTAAGTCTATAAGAATAAAATAAAAATATGAATCAATATTCCATTATTGATCTAGATAGATCTATTATGTTTAGAGAGTACACTGTAGTAGTGTGTAACTAGGGGGGTTGTGGGTCTAGAGAAATTGTGCGATGAATCAAATCGTGTTTGGTATTTTAAAGTTGCATGTTTCATATAAGCTAGGCCCATGTCATTTATGTTTAACCATAATATGGAAAAGAAGAAGAACATGTATTTAAATAACCCCTCAGTGTTATTTAGCTAATTTGACAACGCTGACGTTGGCTTTCCTTAGCCGCAGACCTCGCATAATCCCTGTAAAACTAACGGATGCCTTTTTTCAGTACTCCGTAAAATGTTTCACTATTGCCTACCCTATTTCTCGTTTCTTGATCATCCAAGCTTTGACCCTGAGTCACAAGCCTTTGGGTTTGGGTTTCGCTATCCCGCCGATTAATACACAGTAAGCTAATTATGTATTATTTCATGATTTCTAAATAATTTATGTACGGTTGGAGCGATTATTTGCGTTTGAGCTGGATGCGTTGTCTTCTTTTAATATTCGCTTCAATATTATACAGAATTGGAGAAGGAGAAAAAAGGGAGAGAGTTTACAATTGTGTAGGGTTGAGAGAAACATTTCAGATACAAAAAAGCGAGCTAAATATATGGCGTTATTCACGGTATCCTCGATAAATCTTAAGGCTACACTTTTGGAAGAGTATACTTAAGATAGAGAGGCTATGGACTTTTAATGGCTAGGTTGTAAAACTCTTCTACAATTGTTATTACCAAAGAGCTATCTTAAACGCTTGCTAGTTTCATCCTTTCTGTCATTAGCCACTCATCCTACTCTGGGTATGCATTTGCATAGGATGCGACAGTATAGATAAATTCTTGCAGTTTTCTTGACGATTAGTGTGTTCTAGACTGCAATACAGGCCCCATGATTTCATCATACTAGGTATTTGCCTAACAACTCGGAAATTTACAATTCCAACCATTTAGCGACTATTATCCTTTGTAAAAAGTCAATACACCATGCAAATACAGGTAGACTGCATATCTCAGGGCGCCTATATTAACCACTACCTCTAGCAAGATTATAAAATAGTGAGAAATATGCTTAACGCTCTGGACCTCCAGAAATAATGGGTAAAAATATATCCACCCAGATGAGACCGCATGGCCCAATTCTCTCATCCAGATAAACATTGCCCAGTTTTCAGCGCCACTCGTCAGCAGGACCACATTCTGTCCTTGAAAAGTACATCTCGGCTTCACAAGCCGACTTCATATTCGGTACCCACAAAATACTAAAACGTGCGGAGCTGAAGACGCTAAACCGTCTATGTCGCTACTGTATGTAAGAAATCTCAACAGTCTGTTACGCGTATTACTCTAATTGCTTCTCTTGGTCACTGGCTTTTCTATTAGACTACGGCATTTAGAGGGTTGCATTCAAGTCTTGGAGGCTCTGCCCTACTGCAGCTGATCTTCGATTCAGGCAAGCTTCCATGCATGTCTCGTATCCGACAACAGATATTGATGCTGTCCCGAATATTATTGCTCTCTCTCTCACGGATTACCAATCCGAGGCATCCCTACTGCCACCCGAATTTGCACCCGAGTCTTTTTTAGCACTCATATTGGGAGGCTACCAAACCTGTGTTTCCAAGGGGCATCAGCTTTGTCAGAATATCTCCAGGGCCATCTGATTAACCGCGGGGCTCTTGATCGGGTGATAGTTAAGGTATAGATAAGTATATATGAGTATCATCATCTATTAAGTGCAGGTTAAACAGGCGCAAACGTGATTTCTTCCTTGTACAATTTTAATTTACTCAGAATCCATCCTCATCTATCTCATATCCAGATCCATAACGGAGACTATGAGCACTCAAGAGCTCAACGATATTGCGGCTGCCCTAAAGAAGGCACACATCAGCTAGATTCCTATTGATCCCCTCAAGCGAACCTACCCTAATCTTATTGCCGATGGCGCCTTCGAGGTTCCGAGGATAACCGTCCAGAATGCAGTCAAAAATGGCGACCGCCTTGTAGGATACAAGGTGGGCAACATCGCCAAGGTCATGCAAGCTGCTTTTTGGCCTAGATCATCCAGATTACAGCTTCCTGTTGGCGAGCGGCTTCTTACACAAGGGCCAAAATATCTCTCTAAGCAAGCTCATCAAGCCGCACGTTGAGTTGGAGCCTGCATTCGTCCTCGAGGGCCACCTGAAAGGCCCCAATGTGACCATCACTGATGTGGTCCGCGCCGTCAACTTTGCCATCCCTGCTATTGAGATTATCGACTCTCGTATCAAGAACTGGGCTATCGGTCTTAAGCACACTCTGGCCGCTACGGCTCCCAGGGCTGCATTATATTGGGCGGCACCCCACGTCAGATCAATTTACATAACATTAAAGGTGTCTTGAAGTTTATGGGAAGGAGATTATGAGTGGTAACACGTCAAATATCCTGGATAACCCGTTGGCGGCTACGACCTGGCTGTTTAACCGCCCTTCGGAGTACGAGGTTGAGTTTCTGCCGGGTCAGGTCATCATGCCCGGTAGTTGCTTGCAGGGTAGTAGGTTTAGACATGATTAAGGAAGAATTCTAGCACAAACAATAAAAAGCTAAATCTAGAATAGATGGTGTCTAACGAAATTTGAAGGAATAGGAACTGGTGGAGATTCTATAGCTAGTTAGATATTGGTCCGAAAGTAATTAACATCGTAGGGAACTGACAGCAATATCCATGTATTCTGATAGTATGGTGGGGAAAGAGACGCACGGATGGGGTCCAATTGGGACAACTTGCACTGTTATCAAGTATAACCCGATCACGGATGCACCCCGAGCGGACGAGAGGCTAAGACTTTATCAAGCTTTACTTCAGGTCCTAGATATCCCTTCTCCGCATTTCCCCCCAAAAGACCTATCCGATAGTGGACCAGCTCCTATTTCGGAAGATCGTGCGTAGCTACTTCGCATTATTGTAGCCTCAGAAGAATCCCGAGAGGAATATTGCACTTTCTTCATAGACGTCATGGGAAAACCGGAGGGAGCAAGCTAAAGCCGGCTCTCTAAGACGCCATAGTCCTCACTTCACTAAACGTCATCATCGTATGAATTTAACGAAGAAATAGCATCATTGTTTATTAATGCGTCTTATAATTACTATGCCTTAATGGCTTAATGCCCTTGGCTATGCCCCCATTTCTGCTGCGAAAACATGGAGATACGTGTGAATCATGCGTTTAAGTATAATTAAAAATTCCCATGTTCTCAGTTTGTGCTGAGCTCCTATAGTGGTCTTTTACCCTGTCATTGAACCTGTATGTATAACAGAGTTTTGTTTAAAATATTAGGGAAAATCTCGGCCAAGCAGAGAGATCTTGTGTTCGCATCTCAATGTGGTTCTCATGCGCCTCGTAGTTGAGTAGAGTAAAGCTAGTTTGAGCGAAATGAAAAAAAATAATGAAGTTTTTTGGTCTGGCGAGACATGCTTATGTTTGCAATGCTGTTGGACGACTGTCCGCAGTCTTTGCTGGAGCATCACGCTGAATAGCTGACTCATGTTCTGCTGGGTACTGCGAAGAGTACAGAGTAGTTGATTGGGCTGACCACAACTGCTGTGAGCTGTTTACAGGTTGTATCTTTTCCCGGAGAGCAGCGACTAAGTTCCTGAAGATGTGCGCGGAGAGGGTGTATGTGGGCGACATTCCTATCGGTGTAGGATATGGTGGACTTGTTGCCAGATGTTGGAGTTACTGCTTAGGTGGTTTTTTTATCCGAAGGTATTCAATATGAATAAAAGCCTTTTGAGGCCACTGCTGGGAATTGCTATACGATTGTACGTCAGCTGAAGAACAATGGAGAGATAGGCAGCGTATAATAGCCAATGATCCCAAGATGCATCGTTATTTAGGCCACCTGCGTAATAGCGCTGAAACCTGATCATAATGACCCATATAGCCACGTTCCCCCTCTGCAACAGGCGATGGGAAGAACACCTCTTCAGCTTCATAGTCCGATGCGGCTGTAAGACGTGAGTTGTGAGGGCTTGGTGGTGTTCAGGTTCCTTATCCGACCCAGAACCTGACGCGAACCCACGCGGACTGAGAATATAACGATTGGCTATGTACCCACTAATAATCATAGCGCTCAAGATAATATATATCCTCTTTCCAGGTAAGCCATGGGTAAGCCACACCATAATGGGTATCCGAAAGTCAAATAACCTAGCGTATTCATTATGAGGTTCTATCTGAGGCACGTAACCCAATTACTGCAACGGCTTGTGTTTTAGCAGAACAGAGCCAAAGGTACATGTTCCTTCCGGCTTCCTTGTTGTGCCATCTCTCAAATGACAACCTGCTGCTGTGCTAGGCTGGGGATAATTCGATGACTACCCTGATTTCGGCCCCGGCTTTCACTTTTACGCAACAATAACCATTTTTTCAACCTGCGCTAAGCGCAGAAACGATAACACGTACGGGGCATATACGATAATAATTGCGAAGTAGGATCCCAATATCCTAGCAGGCCCATAGCCCGACAGACCAAACATTATGCAACTCTATCGGGTTCCCCCGGAATGTTACGTAAACATGGTAGCCTCCCAATCATTTCGATGCCCTTGCCGCTTAGCCCCCAAGAGATTCCCTTAAGAAGTAATAGAACAAGCTTCGGGAGGTTTAACCGCCCCCAAAATAATGGTTCAAAATCATGCGCTTACCGACGGCTGGTGACCTAGGACGGGCTAAGTAACGATTAGCGGGTATCTAGACTATACTACCGACGCAACCATGTTGATGTTAGCTAAGGATAAATAACAAGCTATACTAGATAAACAGAGTGCCTTTCCCTTTTTTCTACTTCAAGTCCTGTTCGTTGAATCCTTAATCCAAAAGCAACTGCTACTGCCGCCATCCCTCTGAGTAGGCCTACCGCGTACTTGATGATTTTGTAATCCCGAGAACTCACATCATGGCGCCGTCAAATTTGATTTCCTCAGTAACCAATGGTGATGAAGAGAGTACCGAGAAAGTGCAGGTGTTATACCAAAGCCTTGCGCCGCGGCTCGCCAATCCTGTGAGGATAGAAACCAAACCCAGCCTTTGGATAGAAGCGAGTATTAACAACCGTTTGTTAACCCTTTCTAGTCCCCCCTCGCAATGGGCGGCTTTGCAACGAGTCTCATCACCGTTTCTCTTGCAATGATGGGCTTCCGAGGCGTTTCGAATGAGACCGTCTTCGTCGGAGACCTATGCTTCGTCGCCTGCGTTGCACTACTCATATCGGCCCAGTGGGAGATGGTACGCGGTAATACCTTCTCATACACAGTACTGAGTGCGTTTGGTACGTTCTACTCTCCTTCTTCACCAAAGGAATCATATCCCGATCGTGTTTCATGCTACTTCTAACACTGATTGCGTGCTAATGAATAGGCCTTTTTTACGGTGGTTATGGTGCAATAATGATACCTTCATGGGGTGTTGTTGATGCATTTGGTGGCTACACGCCTGAATTTTACAATGCAATGGGGTTTTTTATTTTAAGTACACGAGCTGTTATTCTCTTCACGCTTCATGGTTGTCAAATTAACCGGATTCGCAGTTTGGGCTGTTTTAAATATCTTTTTCCTTATCGCAAGCGTTGCCTTGTAAGTCGAGATCAATCTTTGAGAGAGATGAAATTGGACTAATAGCTTCTAGTAATTTCGTCTATATTTGCATATTCGCCACAATCGAAATTTGTTTTACTCTGGATGCAAGCTCGTATTTTGCACTTGCGGATGGGAACACGACATTGTTCACTGCACTTCAGAAAGGTGCTGGTGTATTCGGCTTCTTGGCAGGGTTACTTGGCTTCTATACTACCGCACATTATTTATGTCAAGATGTCCTTCCATTCGATATTCCAATGGGAGATACTTCACGGATAGTGAAGCGGTGGAAAAAAGCAAAGAATATGGAATAATAAAGTATCCCAATTTCTGCGGTAGCTTTTAGAAAGACAGAGATTTTCTATAGTAACCATACACACTGACACACTGCGTGCAATTTCATGAAATTTTGTGTGCGTGTGTTTTTTTTTTCCACGTTCTTTGCTTTATTATTATAATACCGCATCATCGGAGAAAATTGTAGTTTTTGGTATCTCTTTTAAGATGTATTAGATATCTGCCTGGTATCACTCCGCGCAAGTCTACCAGCAAACATATCATTGTTACCTGAAGACCTTCAAGTAACTATTCAGCTACGACTAGGCTACATTTTAACTAGAATATTTGGGCAACAGAACAACATGGGAGTATTTGGTTTGGTAAAGAAGCGAAGAAACTTATTGACCAGTACCTTAAACTTGGTAGCGAGAGCACTGGCTACTACCACCCCGACATCAGCATCGTCAAAAACGATAAAAGGCGCGTTGCCTCCAAGTTCCAGGCTCAGCACCTTAAGGGTACTGGCTGATTGCTGCATAAGCAGCTTATCGACTCTAGTAGAGCCAGTAAATGAAATCTTTTTGACTGTATCTAACTGGCAGAGAGCGAGGCACAGTGCTTGGGTATTGTTAAGCGCTGTAACTACGTTGAAAACACCTTTGGGTAGGCCAACGCTCTCTCCTAGCACGGCTAGGATGTTTGAAATAAATGGCGTCAGGCCATCTGACTCAAGTACAACTGTGCAGCCAGCGGCAAGCGCAGCAGCAATCTTGCGGGCACCCATGGCCAAGGGAAAGTTCCAAGGTGTGATCAAGCCGCACACACCGATCAGTTGTTTGAGGATCTGTGCTCGACCACCTGACATGCTATGCGAAACAACGTCGCTATAAATCTGTGGCGCTTCCTCAGCGAACCATTCAAAGAAGCTAGCTGAGAAGAGAGCCTCGCCTTCAGCGTCGCCCTTGGCCTTGCCATTCTCAGCGGTGATAACTTTGCCAATATTTTCTTTATTATCGGTGATCAAATCGAACCAGCACTTAAGGATGCGCCCTCGCTGACGGCGCGGGAGCGTCCGCCATGTTAGGAATGCTTGCGAAGCGGCCTGGATAGCGTCCTCCAGATCAACAGTAGTAGATTCAGGACACCTTCCAATACCCTGTCCAGATGCCGGATCTTGAATCTCAAAGACCTTATCCGATTTTGACGACAACCGTGGCCATTGATATAACTCTTCTCAACAATTAAGCTGGGGTCTTTCAGACCAGTGGCAATTGCTGGAGGCATTGTGAGATACGTTTGATGGAGGGTGAGTTGTATGCTAGCTAGAAGAATAACGGCTGTTGAGGATACTATAACCTTCAAGTATCAGGCAGCAGTGGCGCCCCTTTCAAAATTTAAGACGCTCTGGTTTTCTAATTGAAAACCCATTGGGTTTGTGTTTGGTCATGTCCTCGCTTAAACATGGGAGCTCGGATGGAGGTCCCGAACTCTTCTAACAAAATATCCCCGACCGAGGAAGACCTTTGCTGATCTGATTCATGTTTTTTCGCCTATATAAGTTACTATCTCCACCCCATTTCCCGAAAAGCTGCAGTTGCTCGGGTTCTCATCCGACCAACCTCTGAGAGCAGGAGGGGCGCTTCCGAACTCCCATATCCCCACTTACATGTACTTACTCCATACCCAGTAGGGCTCTAATGAGAGTAAAGCGAACCTAAACTACACACGACGCCGCAACTTTGAGCCTTTGAGGCGTTCGGCGCAAGACACAGCTACCCGCTAATTCGGGCTTGTCCTCCAGTGAATGTGATGCCAATCCCCAGATTAGTACAACTGAGACGGTAGAGGGCGAGTGCTATAACAAGTCATGAATTAGCTTTTTGATCCCAAGCTTTGGCGATGGCTGTATCAACTTGCCCGCTTATGATTGCGCAGCGCAAAAAGTCATACAATATCACATCAGCCGCCTACAAAAATCGAAGAAGACACGGACACTTTGTCAAATACTGGTGCGCTCCCTAACCGAAACCATACAGAGCTGGAGACACAACAAAGATCATTTGGGATGTGGATACAATTTCATGACTTCATAGATCAACACCGTAGCGCTATCGATGTAACATTGTTCAATCTCTGAAGTGTTAAAAGCGCACCCTTACAGCTTCGGTATTGTTATGGATTCTCGAAGAGCAATAATGGCTTCGTCAGCGCCTTTTTCTTCGGACGCAAGAGTACCTTCCATGTAACCCTTCCAATCCTGATAATTTTCGGTTCCGATAAAATGGATGTTGTTAACCGGCTTTCTGTAGACATGCGAAAGGGTGGTCGTCAATAGCAGTCTGCTGAAGGTTTCGCGCTGCCAAATTTGATCTATATACTCAGCTGGGCGATGTGCCTGAGAACCGCATCCTCGGTTAAAATATGCTGCTAGTTAGTCTAAGATACATGGATAACGCTCTTGAGAATGCATTTTAGACCAATGCCATAAACCTACCATGTTGAGTTGGCCTTAGGCTCAGATTTAGAATCATAAAAATTTATTCAGCGCATCTATCATTACAGAAGCTCTTCAAAGACAGATAGCATGTAATGTAAATATCCCTTTTAATATAAAGGTGTAACTCTTGCCATACTATTCAAGCGCATCCAAATCCCTTCGCATGAAGTTCTTTGCTAGAAAGTGGCGTAGAACAAACTACTACAAATGAGTTCTTGCTAGCGCTAATGCTCACAATCTTAAAGCATCCATTCTTAACATAGTCCGCTGCTTTAATCAGCTCCTCCTCTACAGTACCATTTCCAGACGCGCGCAGTGTGCGGAAGTCAGATGCAGCGTGCATATTATGATATATAATATCGACATTTGGGTTAGGATAATGTGTTCGTGGGCTTGGTTCTTGTTGTTGTCCTACAGTCCCTAATGACGTATTTGGCAGAGACATGGTTAAAAGTATATAATCTATAGATATAAATATATTAGACACTTGCGTTATATATAAGTAAAACGATAACACAGGTTTACACTTACTTACTTAGAAATGAAGAATGCTGAGATTTAGTGTATATGAGTGAGTTCTTGTGGATATTATTTCTCGAAAGGTAGCAATTGTGTGTTATGTTATGCAACAGCGTAATATATACGTTTAATATAAAGCTGCGGGGTAAATGCAATGGAATTACAATAAGCCGACAAGGCGATAAAGCAATCATAAGAAAAACGAAAATAGACTAATACGTTGTGATAATTCCAAAAGCGCAAGTAATGGGAAATCCTCTTTTACCATTCTCACCCGCCCCGCCCCCTCCCCTTCTCCCTATTGTTTTTTGCATTTTTTAAAGCAGAATAGCTTATGAAACAATAAGATAAAAGCGCATTTGTGGAAAATGAGATCAAAGACGCCAGGCGCCAAGGTTCCAAGCCAGCTCAAGCAGCCACAGCAACAGGGGTGTCTTCATTCGACCAAGGAGAGGGACGGCAGTCTAGTTTGGCTGAAGAAGGAGCTGTCGTAGATACTTTTTCATCGCGCGAAAAGGCAAAGACTTGGAAATCTCACCACATATACTTCAAGCCCTTGGGCTTTCCGATTATTGTCGCCATCGATGGCGTGTTTCTATTTGCCTAGGCTGGCATTGACAGGGCTGGATGTGAGTATTGCAAGGAATTCTGTGATTCTCAAGCTGTCACTAGAAGAAAAAATTGACGCAGCTAGCTTTCTGATTGTCGCATTGGGCAACCCAGTATTCGAACCTGGACCATGATGTAGAGAATGGTCACTACGTCGGAATATACGTTGCATTCTCAGTGGCAGGTGTGTTGGTGAAGTTCATTTCGGTTTGGTGCACGTCTAGCAACATTAGCCCGCTAACTGATGCTTCTAACTAACGATAGATAGGATCACTTTTATGCGTAACGTTCCGGGAAGTAGCATTCTCCTGCACCGAGATATGCTTTCGGTTCTAGTCAAGTATTGCATGTTAGCTAAATAATCCGCTGTCCACATGTAGTTTCTAACTGTTTGTGCTCACAGAAGCCCCGCTTACACCGTTGAGCAGCACAAATCCGAAGTTCTCAACAGGTATATTCTATAAGCTCGACTGGCAGTTCTTTACCATACTAATAAGATGGAGGTTCACGAATGATATTGAAGGAAGCCGTCTATCCACATCTTCCGCAGTCGCTGCAAAATCTTATAACTTGGCGCGCCTCATTAATAATGCTCTTCTGACGTGAATCTAGCCATCGCATCCTGCATAGGCTCTATTGTCGTCATTGGCGTCGGTTCACCTTACACGTTGATCAGCCTCCCTATTCTCTTCCCTATGATCTTCATTCTTCAAATAGAATTTTTGAAGACTTCATTACAGCTGCGTTCGCTTCAGGTCGCGGCACAGGCACCTATGCTCCAAATGGTGAGTGCTATTCTGGAAGGTCGCATCACCATTCGCGCGTTCAATCAAAGCCAATACATGGCTCGTCCGATGTCAGATTGCATAAATCGAAGCTTAATGATGGTATATTTGTTTAAGTCTGTGCAGATATGGGTTACGTTGATGCTAGGCTTGATTAATGGATGCTTAGCCATCGCGCTCGCAAGTCTGTTGATTGGTCTTGGTGGGTCACATAGCGTTACTTGGGGGACTCACGCTGGTCAATATCATTCGGCTAGGACAGGATGCCATGCTGTTGCTTACGGGGTGGACAAGGTTTGAGTCGACGATGGATCGCAATTGCGATTACACTCAGCGTACGCCGCATGAACATGTTCAGATTCCCAAAGTTCGTGTTAACCGTGCTTGGTCTGAGCATGGCAGAATACAGCTCAAAGATTTATATATATATATAT